>VXBH01007708.1:386892-401809 GCA_013400035.1 Rynchops niger | reverse complement strand
ACAGCTGGAAGACCATTTGTGACAAAAAGGTGAAAACTTAACAGTTGTGTAAAAGAGCAATGATAGTGTGAAATTAATTGGTTAGATTCACCAGAGTTACAAGCTCTCATATAGCCATTACTTTCAGCTGTGACAGATGAGGATAATGCTACAGTTGAGACCTTGGTGTTTTCTTGTAGCTGAAACTGTGTATTGCAATGAATTATTGGTCCCAAAAGTATATTTTTTTTCTCTACAATTTGCTGAGCTTTAGCCAAAGCCTCAGCAATAAATAAATAACTATTCCATCACAATAATGGCGAATGACATTGCTAATATGCTCCTAGACCATTTCACTTCTATGTCTCTTTTTAGTCTTACTAAACTTGATATAAACTGGAAAAAAGAACAAGAGCAATTCTTCCTTGGTGTATAATACTCTATTTGTAATGAAATGAGCATGCTGATAGGTACCCAGTGGGCTGCTGGCTGAGGAACAAGAGGTCTGTCACATATACAGCTATGGGGACATGCCCGTATTCTTGCTCTGAAGATGTTCCCATTTTGTGAGCACTGAAAAAGCTGCAAGTACCTGCTACTCCTGCATTATTTGCTGTAAAACTAAAGGAATTCATACTCAAGGTCTCCAAACAATCAATATCCACAGTTAGTTCACCCTTGGTTTTGGGGGCTGTTGCAAAGTCATACAGTGCTGCTACTGCTGGAGCAGTACTTAAAGCTTCTTTTTTCCTCAAAGTAAAAGTCAGACAATGTTTTTTCAAGAGAGAAGATGTAATTGATATTTCTCATACACCTTCTTAGCCGGGTGAAGTTCCTTTGGCTGACATCCTCCATCAAAACTCAAAGCTGATCAGATAAATCTTAGAGTCCTCAGTTATTTTGTTCAGTCTTTTTAAACAAATGAAAAAGAAACTACACATTTGAAACTCATGTTGGAAGATGAGATATTCTGAAGTGTTTTTCAGGCAGGTAGAGTCCTAACTCACTCACTGGTGAGGAATTAAGGATTATTGAGGGGCCTGAAAACTTCATTTGCCGCTCACTTCCCACTTTTCCTGCATATTCCTGAACTGCAAACAGTGATACGGGGTGACAGCATCTATCCCTGATGTCTCAGTTCAGAAAAAATATTCTGTCCAAGGTATACGATTTCCATGAGCAGAAACACAGTTTCTCTTTAAAGCTGAAATTTCCTGAGTGAATTTAATTGAGACCAAGATAAAAAGGGGGGCTGCTTGTTTTACGTCACGCTTCTCCAAGTTCTCCACAGAAGTGCTAGTTTGCTGTTACTTATAAAGGCTAAAGAAAATTGTGGTAAATTTATGAGTACGTTAAACAAGGGAATGTAGAATATAGCTACTTTTTTGGATGCTATGAGTTAGACAAGCACAAGGATTGGTCCAAACACAATAATGATTTAATGACATTCTGTGACCTGTGGTGCAGCTTCCATTCCCTACCTTGGGACAGTGTGGGGCAAGACTTCTCCAAGGAATTTTTGGTCAGTGAATCAGAGCTTGCAGGTAACGCTCCAAATTTACCACTGTACCAGTATTTACCAAACTGACAATTTCTAAGCTGCTAGAAAAACACTGATAGTGTATTATACTGTAATGAGAATCTCCTCCTGGGGCTATAACTTTTCACATTTGATTATTTGTACTGCTAAACAAACTTCAAGAGAAATGAATAAGCAAAAAGTTGAGGTCACTTTACATCAGCTGTAAATACCCGTCTCCTGAGAGCAATACAATGTGAAGGAGCTCCATAGTTTGAAAATACAATCAGTTTTTCTTTCAAAAGGCCCTAATTCTTTTCTAATTTGTAAAGAAAGCATTGCTTTTCTCATATGCAGTGACACGGTACAAGAACTCAAACAATTGTTTTAGAATCCATTGGCTTTAATTGATACCTTATTTAATAGGAAAATGTTACGGGATTTTCAGGAGTAGTCTGCAATTTTGTTATTTCCAAGTCTATTTTTCTAATATTTCCCAAATTATAAACGTCTGAATATTGTTATTTGGCATCAAGGAGAATATAAGCTGAGCTCATTATTCCTTCAAAATAAGAAGGTGTTTTTACTCACTTTCAATACAGATTCGGTGAGTAATATTAGCATGACACTGAATACAATGAAATAGTGTTGTATATAACACCATATTTTATTAAAACAGAGGAAAAAAGCTTGACATTCTATGAAAAAACAAGTTGAAAAGGAGCTTGGGAACACTAGTGTCTGACAGCTTATGCATCCAATTACTGATATGTCACCAGAAATATGTGGGAATAAAGTAATGAGATGGCAGTTTCTTTAACAAAGGGTAACATTGTCTTCTTACATCTGGTTCACCAGTTTCATGCTATGTATAAATCTACATTTTCCTGTTAACTCTTTACAGTCACACAGATCACCAGATCAAAACCCAGAGTGCAGTAACACAGGTGCAACAAAATTAGTGAGCACTAACAACCACTCTTAAAACTACACAGGACCTTATTATGGTATTGTTATTGCCTTCACAGAAATATATGTTACTTTAAAGGAGGTACTCAACTTATTCTAATCTGAAACTGAGACCATAATCTGACCCAAAAAATTATGTTGCCGGAGAGACACTATTCTCTTTTTGCTGTTTTAGAAACCTCATTTCTTCTAGTCACATCAGCTATTTGTGATGGATTTCCCTTAGAAATTTGCTTAATTTTCAGTTGCTCTTCTCAAATTTAAAACCGAACAGGCAAAACATTTAAACGTAGCATGGAACTATCAATTCAAGTCAAACACAAACTGCATTTTTCCAGAAGAATACATTTTATTTATTTATTCATTTATTTATGAAGGAAGTTTGAAGCTGCCCAGTTCTGGTCAGAATTTCAAATCCAAGGGGCCATCCACTGAAAAGAACGATGTCTTCATAAACCAAATCCTTTTTTATTGTTTGCGGGACACCATCCTAACCCACATTCTCCAGCATTGTTCAAGTATATTTACATACAAAACCAGCTAAGTTGCCTGAAAAAGAGTGGGCAGAAGTGTCCTAAAGCATATTGTCTCCCTTTATGGCTTTGCATTTTCTACTTAATCAAACCCCAGGCCATCAGCTGTATTGTGGTGTTCATAAAGAAATGCAAGAAAAGCAGCCAAAAGGAGGTGAGAATGGGCTAAAAGCCTATGGTCACTGCATCTCAATGAAGACCCCTGGGCTAAGAAGACCACAAACACAACACTGTTACGGCATGCCAGAAGGAAACAGCTATAGGGATGAAAGTCTTCCTTTCTAGCAGAAAGACGATGGATCTAGCAAAAAAAATGTTTGTGTTTTTGCAAGTGCATACCTCTTCCAAAAGATGAGATCATGGGTGTGTGATGAGGTTGCCAATGCTCTTGGGTACCTGCCGAAGTTGAGGCGTTTTGTACCATACTGTGAGCTGTGTTTCTGAAAAGACTCACAGGACCGCTCTGGTTAGAAAGGCTATGGGAGAGAGTGCATTTTACAAGTGTGTACTTTTGGCCCGCATTCTGTCACGCGTTTCTTATGCCTGTGGAGAAATAGCCCCTTTGGGGTCGATTGTGCCATCAGCAGTTTTTGCAGCCCTTTTGTCCCACTCCTGACGTCCTCTCCTTGAGGCCTGACTAGCAGGTGTGGAGTCACCTTTGCAGCAATTATGGTGTTAGGCTCCTGAGATAAAATTGCATTTTAGTGTTTCTACAGTAACAGTATAACATGAGTCAGTGCAGAGCATCTGGGCAAAGCCTATCTCCTCAGTCAGAGAGCCACACTACAGGGCTCTGGCACCGGCGGAGACGGCAGCTGGGCCGTGGGCCATTTTACCACCCCATGCCACTGCCTGTTCTTCTTAGGTCTGGCCCCGAGCCGGCTTCTCTTACCCCCCGCTGGCTTCATTGCAAATTGGAGCTTACTTTAAACACATTTATTTCTGCTTTGGAATCAGGCAAACTATTAATATATCTTTGAATTAACAGAAGTGCATATATAAGGAAACCCTGGGGTGGAATTCAGCCTGCAAAGGGTTGTACCTGCAATAAAATGAGAGTTCTTTATGGATAACAGCAGTTTTGGAGCAATAAGAAGTGACGTTAAGGAATCTCCCTGCAGAATTCACCTGTATTTGCTCATATTATGTTAGAAGAGCTGCAGATGTAAGATCTTGAATATCTATTTTCAGAGTGTGTTTGTATACTATGTTTCCATCACATCCACACTAGTATAATCAAATATCCTGCATATATGAAGTGTTTCCTAGTATGTCCTTTGGGTTTTTTTAGAGAAATTATTTCAGATTACCTTCTCAGTGAAATGTTACAATATTTTAAATTGTAAATACAGAATGCCAGAATTAATTTTTCTCCAATAATTAAGTGTCTGACAATCCCAAGCAGTTACCTCATTCATTAAAATTCAATAATGATTTCTCCTATGGCTTTCACTAGTAGTAATGACATACATTATTATGCATCACTAATTTCCATGAAGAACAATGAAGCACTATGTTATTGGCATCTAGAATTACTCCACTGTACTTTACTGTGTTCTTTTCAAGAGACGATGAAAGGGAAAGTTGAGCAGTCTGGAGTAAGTTTACTACTTTTCAGGCCTTACAGTGTTTCGCTACAACAGCAGAGTGTTAAATAGATGCTCTGAAATATTCTTAAACTGTTTTAATTACTGCATCGTAATTGGGATGAGTGTCAAAGTCCTTAGGATCCATAAAGTTTCTTAGCTGTTAAATTTGTGGTCAATTTTTACATTATAAATATAATCTAAAAGTGATTCAATCTTCAGTTTAAAATTAGTGGTTTGAAGTTTTTTGTTGCCTTTTAAAAATTATTTGGCTATTCAGCTCTAACAACTTCTTCTGGGGGTTTCTAGGGCATCCTGTGAAGAAACATAACTTCAGCAACACTGTACTTTGGAACTCCTCAGGGATGGATGGCCCGGTCATTCTCAGGAGTGTTGAGGAATTGAATTTTCCCTATATGGAGAGGTCAGGTAACTAGGTTACTCCTGCTGAGGGGGAAATGGTGCAGTAGAGGTATGGAACAGAATGGGATCGGACAGAGAAGGGGCCAGCCCTGCTGAGCTGGTATTGCAAGCGCAGTGCAGTGCAATATGTAGTCATGAGGTAGACAGCAACTATGTAAGGAACGGGTTAATCCCCTTCACCCATATTCATTTCATCTCCATCAGCAGCAGAAGAACCCCCACAGCACAAACAATGTGGGACTGAATTTTCTACACGCTGCTGCCCAAGGCAAGCACTTGCTTTACCTATTCTTGCACCTAGGCTACATCAGATACTCCTGTCTGTTTGGGGCTGGGTTTTTTTGTTTCTTAGTTGTTCTTGGGTTTTTTTTGCCCTTACACTGTGCACAAGCATTAGTATTCAAATTAATGGTTTATTTCTGCTCCTGCTTACAGTGATGGAAATCTTTGCCAATGGGCAGTGTTTCTATCACTGTGCAGCCTGTGAAAGCACAGGCTCTATCCCACACATGCCACAGTGTGCAAATCCAGGATAATAATCTATTGCTACAACTATGTGAGTGTAACTAAGAGCATAAGTGGTTTACTGGTCTATTTGCTGTCATAACTTATGCAGGATTTGGCACACAATACATTTAATTATTTAGCTAATAGATTAATTCCCTAATGGAATCACAAAGCAAGAGGATTATGAATGCTCAGAATTCTTTTCCTTTTCTGCCTAGTCAAGACAGATCAAGTCATCCTTTTAAGTGTATTCTGCTTCTGTTAGGCATTTAGGTCAAAGCAATTGTTTACTTTATGTGCCTGTAATTATTATGAAATATGCTGAATTGCTAGCCACATTTCCCACAGCCAGGAACTGAGGGCCAAATTCATTGCCCTTGCCTGCAAAGACATTACCCCAGGGTAAATTTTACCTGTTACAATTCAGCCTTATTTAAACTAAGTGAGAATGACAACCTATAGCACGTTTCAGCTTCAGACACAGATGTGTACTCCTTGGGGATGCATCAGTAGTCTGGTTTCCCAATTCAGAAATGAAAGCATCCAAATTACCATTCTACAAAAGCTGTGTCTGAGCTATTTTCAGCAGATTGCTCATTGGAATCGGGGCAGGTTAAAAGATGTTTCTCGAATCGCTGAGTTCTAGTTTCCTTGATTGGCACTAGGGAACTTTTTGACTTCAAAATATAACATTAGATCAGGAAACTCAAGAATAAGCTAAACATTGTGGTCTAATTTTGTGTTCTCTGAGAACTAGAAACAGAATTCTGAATATTGCTATTCTGGATTAAAATAATTGGGGGTCCTGTTTACATCGCATGGATGTCCCTTTCCATTAGTCAGGACCTACGGTATTTAACTAGACCAGATTGTTCCTGCAGGTGTAAGATTGTAGGTGCATATATGATTGGATCAAAAATCAATAGCAAACATTCCTTCTATACATTAACTATATACATATGTATATACGTATATATGCATTCCTTCTATACATTCCTCCTAGCTGTCATCATTATCAGTATAACAAAAAAATGGAGTTCCACTTTTATTACTAAAGTCAGAATATTCACTCTTTTCATTTCTTATTAATTGCATACTCCATGCAAAATTAAGCTGTTTCAAAGGCAGTCTTTGTCATTTCCATTCATCCAGCTCTTTTTGCTACAAGTCTAAGAAAGAGTAAGTTGATAAGTATTTCATTGTAATGTCATTTAAACAGAAAAAAGACCCTGTATATTTCTAGGGACAAAAAAAAATAATCAACTTTGTATTTATTTTTCAATACATATGCTAATATACCAGGAACTATTACAAGCTATCACATTGGCAGAAAGCTCTTTTTTAAAAACCATTTCACTGCTATGTCACAGATGAGTGTAGTCTTGTCTGAATCCAGAATACATAATGATTAACCTCTACAGCAGTCTTTCTAAAAGTGACTCTATTTTCTGCGTACACCACCAGCAGCAGAACACCTAATCACCTTTACAGTCCTGGAGTGCTACCGCTATGCAGATGGCACGTGGACTGCCATTATCAACATGAAAGTGTTCTGAGTACGTGTTGAGATTTAACTGGGCAACGACTGGGCAGGCTCACTTTTGAAACCCTAAGCCATCAGGTATATATCTGGAGTGCTGAAAAGTATAAGGTGTGAATTAAACTCAGAATAGTCTGAGTTATACTTTCTTCTGTTGATAGACACTGCTGTCTGGTTGCGTGGTAGGATGTTCTAATCAGGATAGATTCCAAAGCATGTTTACTGAGTGAGAGTAAATAACAGAATTTTTTTTTTGCCCCTATACAATAATTCTCCTTTTTGGCTAGTCATCCACCCCAGCCCCTCAAATTAAAAGATATATATGTTTTTGGTTGGTTTGGGGCGGGTTTGTTTGTTTTGGCGTTTTTTGTTTTTGTTTTTCAATAGAAATTAAAAACTAGTGTCTGGTTTTGTGCTGGGAAAGGCAAAACAAAAACCACAAACCCAAACTATCAGTAAGCAGACGCTTCCCATGAAAAATTATGTTTTTAAAAAGCAGAGTATCTTGAAAAAGGTTTCAACAGAAAGTTTCTGACTGAAGCTACCGTGGAGGCTGAACAGTGTAAGTGGATGTAGGTAGCTGCCAGGGTGATCAAATGGGTGCCATTTCCTCACTTGTAAGTGTGGCTGTGTGTTAGACAATCTCAGGGGAGATAATGTCAGAAGGAAATGTAGGTGACAAAATTTACAGAATGTGATCCAGAACAACAGTAGGATAATTCGTACCAAATTCCTCTATCAATTCCTGTACCGAGCTTTGAATTCAGCCAATAGGTGGCTATTTTTTATTTAATGTATTTTTTATTTAACATAGAGTATGTTTAACCCTTCAACACACACTATTCCTTTCAAATAACATGAGTCTTTTTATTATTGTTCTTAACAGACTTCTAGAAAGTAAATTGCCTTCTGGCCCATGGAGACATTAAAAGATAGGAGAGTAATTTTACAAACAGGGGAGTTACACAAAGAGCTCTCCCCAAGCATTTTGAAATTTGTTGACCTGCATCTTTGGTGCACCAAGTCACCTTGAGTTTCAGTGACTTTGGAAATCCTAAAGAATCAATATTTGCAAAGACCCTCAAGCAATGACCCGGATGCAAGCACATCTACAAAATCCAGGGATGTTTTGCTGATCTTTCATCAACAAGAGATATCAGCAATCACATTCTTTAGCCAAAGTTCTTTAAAATTAAAAAATTAATTGAACGTAAAATGATTTGAAATGGCTTTGGCCTTCAACTTGAAACTGAAGGAAAATGACACAGGAGGGAAAATACTGCTTATACATGAGGTGAGGAAAAACAGGATATGAAAGGTGGTGAAAGCAGTGGCAGCTATAGACAGCTCTATTTAGTGTTCCAAAACAGGAGATTAAAACCACCGCATTAAATACTGTTTTGCATCGAACGTGGTTGATTTATTTTGCATTTACAGCTTTCTATAATGCCATGTTCTTGATGGTGTGGCTTTCTGCCTCTCTGAAGCTTTTAGTGCTTTTTGCACCTTTTTTGAATGAGAAAGGCAGCAAGACACATTTTGTGACAGTACCAATTAAAGCTTCTCCCTGAAGAGTTTTGCTGGGAGAGCTGTTGATCAACAGGCTGATGTAGTACACAAAAGGCGCATGTCACTTGTCTGCAGCCACCCTCGTTTATGCAAAATGACAGTGAGGAGGCTCTCGTTACCATGTTAGTCATGAAGTGTGTTCTGAAGTGCTCTTGAAGTCCTGACGGGAGAACACACTTGTATACCAGCTTCCAGGTTGGTCTTCATTGTTAAAAGAGCTGTGAATTCCTGTCTCAGGGCTCCTCAGAAGTGTTACCAACCCTAGGATGCCTGGTGAAGACAGGCACTCTCGTGTTGTTATGAGATCAACACGCGGAGATCAGCTCTATTTTCTCACCTGATGCAGACAAATTATCTTTAGCTCATCTCCATTAAGCTTTTTGGCTCTGCTATGTTAACGGAGCCTCAAATCGCAATTCCAAATGCTAGGGACCCTAAGATTTGTGGCCTTCTAACTCCAGATTCACAGCCATGTCCTGACACATACTTCTGGTATTCCCCCCACCCTTAGTCTAAGGTTTAAAAGCAAGAAGTGACAAGGCTAAGCATGAAACTGTCTAATTCAGTTTGATTTTTTGCAGGAGTTTCAGCCATGTATAGATGTCCCCCAGTGACTCAAGTCACGCATAAATCTTGATAACCTTCTGATCTTTTCCAGTGAAAAAGAGGAGCGAAGTAACTTCATTCCCAGGGATGTTATGATATATGAAGAAAAGAAGAAAGAATGAAAAAAATTAAATACTACCCATGTCTGAGGTGTATAGAGGCTGGACAATCAAGGGAGCCCTCCAGACCACACATCTTGCATTTACAAGCAGCTTGCAATCAGCCTGAAAACTGTCAACTGTAAATGCCATCTGCCTTTGTGGCAGGTAGAATTGGTGCATTTTCAGGCAGAACATCAGGAGTGCTTCTGCTCAGCCCTCCATGGCCATCTTCTCTGCTCAGCGCCGTGGCAGCAGTCTCCACAGCTGTTCCAAATCTAGCTCTGTACGAGAAAGAAAATTGCTTTCCTGTGTGCTCTAAAGCTCCTGATTTATCTCCGGTTTTCTTCCAGGGACTCTCCAGCTGGGTCAGCTTGAAGCCAGCCCTGCAGTCTTCTTTGCAGATAGATAATGCAGATGGGAAACAAATACAACTCTGAGCCTGTCCTCAAGACGACTTCTCCATAGTCATAGCCTGTCCATAGTCACATGGATGCCTTGTCCATAATCACAGCCATGGTCTAGTCTGCAACTGTGGATGAAATGGAAGCTGTCATGGTCAAAATGCACTATGCAGAATAGAAGCCAGTGCACTGGCTACAAAATCCATATTATGAAGCTAATTTGTAGTCAGGTGGTTTCATCCTTGGGGTGCTGTAGACTATGAAGTGTGCCTAGAGGAAGGTTTCTGTAATGCTGGAAACATTGGACTGTGAGCTGCTTCAATTCCACCAACCCTGCGAAAGTCACATTTCCAAGGGCATGGGTAGTAATTAGAATTGTGACTCATTTTCCTTAAATATAAGCTAAATTTAAGACTAACCTTGTAACCCTGGGTTCCTTCTAAGGAAAACAGTGTGTAGTAGACAGATATCCAAAATAGGCTGGATGACTCTCTCTCCAGAGGTGTTCATCTCTCCTTGTCTAACTTATTTGTCTAACTATAACAGATGGCCACAGGAAGCTTATCTTTGATGTAGATACCTCATTTTTCAAGGTCTAAAGTTGAGAAACAATAGCCCCAGATGTCATTAAAAAGTAAATAAATAAATGGTCTGTAAATTGTCAATTTTTGCCACTGACAGACTGTACTTTTGCAGCACGGGCTCCTAGTGTTTTAGTTTCCTCATATGGCTTCCTTTTTTCAATCATTTACCTTTAGGTTACAAAAAAAATAGGATAGCAACTATTTGTTACTAGGTGCAGACACAGTTCTTAACAAGAAAATTTCTGAACTTAATCAATGTTCTAAATGCTGATCTCCCACATGGCTCTTCTTCCTACCTAGGATTCTGACTCTGCAGAGATTACTGGAATTTTGCATTGGAATTTTGAATGTAGGAAACATGGTTGCACCTTTTTCTTCCTCTGGTTACTACTGGGGAAAGTTGTGAATATGGACATAAACGTGTTTATTTCTCCTCTCCAGAATTGCATCCAACTATGTTAAAACTGTGAAAATAAAGGAGGTAATTATTTCCAACTTTAGGGTCTCCTTGTCAAGCTAACCCAAAAAGGCTATTGGAAAAAAAGTAAAGTGTACCCTTTAACTGAAAAATCATTAGTATCAATGCGTAAACCAAAGCCCAAGCCAAATGGCGTCATCTTTTTCTATCATCTCCCCTGTACAAGATGTCAAGAAGGTTTGTGCCCAGAGTAGCGGATGTGTCTAAAATGCTACGGGATCCTGGTGATCCCTGTCATTCTAATGGACCATTAAATTCTGTTACTAATGGGCATACATTACAAAGCCAGCTGTAAGGTATTATGAGGTTAATAATATTCTCTAAAGGGCTAGACATTTACTTAGATAATAAAAACACCCTGTGTTACGATAATAAGTGTTAAACAAATAAAATACAAAAAGTATTTTGAAAGCAGTATAAATACAACTGGCTGCAATGCAGAAGCTAACCTGTAAATGATGATAATTCCCTTTGTGTAGTTCCTCCATAATTCCTCTCTGCTGGAGACCTTATTGTACCTTCATTTGAAACGTCTGGTCTCAGCTCTACCACTGATAGTATATTGGCATATAGAGGCAGAGGAAATCTCTTCCAGCAAATGATTTATAGATTTCTAATGGAGTGTAGGAAAATGCGACTTTTCAATACCCTGCAATCAAAAGACATTCAACAAAAGCTATGTAGACTGTGGGAGAATAAGCAAAATATGATCATCCATATTCATGAAAACACATTAACCCACTTACCTGGAGTATTCAATTATTTCCCTATTTATGGATAATATGTGTGCTATAAATGTCAAGATCAATTTAAAAAGTGAGTAAATTGCCTTTTTATGTCCTGGTATTAAATAGTGTCCTGCATGCATGGCTGTCACTCCAAAATTGTTTAGTTTTCTCCTATCATAAAAGCTGCAGCTATTCCATTACAGTACATGAATAGGAAAATGGAATGCACAGGATACCACTGAGCAGATAACGGCATAAATACTTTATTTTAGCCGTTGAGAATAATGAACAAATGTTTGGAGGTGCCAGAAGAGACCAGTATTCACAGTCAGTTTGACAGTGATGGAGGGTAGGAAGGCTTATACCTTTTCTGTCTAGTAGTATAGAGAGAGCACAGACGGACGTAAATACTTCTACAGTCTTTACGAATTTGAATGAGCAAGACTTATTTATATTGCTTTCCATTATATTTCCAGGAACTGCTGGTTAAATATTACATTCATGCCTTCTTGTGAAATACCTTTCTGTTAAAATATTTTGGGTAAAAAATTTGAAAGGTAAAAAAAATAATGAAAACACCCTAAGCATGGGATCTAAAGAAAGTTGGCTTTGACTGAATGCATACACTACTGGAAAGCTTTCATTTTTGAGATATGTTTCAAGTGACTCAAACACCATATTTACAAGCACCTTTACTATCCTGTGGCACATCTGCCTAATGCATAAGCAAAAAAAATGAATGCCAATTATAGACTATGTTTTGCTTTAATAAGTGAGAAAATCATTTTGGCAGCTACATTACTGATCCCAATAACATTACCTCTCCATGTCTCTGGTTGAATTTCCATGGAGGATTGCCCAGAACAATAGCAACGAAATGAGCTAATCTTCCACATAAATAGAGATGATTGGAAAATGTTCTGTTAAAATCGTGTTAATCAGAAAATGTCCTTTTTTACCTTATATAGAAGTTTTCATTTCATTTGATTCCCTCCCTCTGTGTTTTTCAAAGAAAAAAGAAACAAAAAGTGTGTGCAAGTTTCTTGGGTTAGTTTGTGGTTTTGGTTTGGGTTTTTTTTTTCTAGAAAATGAACATTTGGATTTCAGGTTGTCATAAAGAAATGCTGGCAATTTTTAACGAATTTTTTTTCCAAAAAGTCTTATGAAAATACTGTTTGTATTATTCCAGCAGCTACACATCTCACTGTAACCTAAAGAAAGTTTTGATAGATTCTTTTCAGTTTTCTCTTTCTTTTGGTAGGAGAATGATTTTGTCTTTTAATTGATAACTAATCGCCAGAGGCACATGATCTTTGCAAGGCAGGTTATAATAGTAGTACAGCATTAGTCGAATATTATGGTTTGGTTGCTTATTTATATGCTTAGATTTCAGAGGCAATTTATTGATTATGCAAACTGTGGGGTTTTTTAAGAATCAACCTCATGTTTTGCAAATTATACATAATAAGAAACAGTAACCGTGTTCCTTTGGTTTTCATTTTGAAGTTTCTGAGTGAGACTCCCTTTAAAGCTTCATGAGATATTTTTAAAATGTTAATATTTTCAATGGAATCAAAGAAGGTCTTGATAATAAAGTCTTTTATGCAAGTTATACAAGCTAGTTGTTCCACACTTTCTTCCAGTGTAGCATATGGAGAGAAGTAATGCATGATAAAACTCAAAATAAGGCTTTTTATAGCAGCAGATTTCTTTCTTTAATGATAGAACATTTTTGGGCAATTTGTGAATGCTATAACACAAATGTTTCTTAGAAAAACAAGTTGTATGCTCACAGGACCTGGCTTTCCTCTCATTACAGTTTTTACTAGCATACCCTACTAGCAACATTTAACCACTTCCACAACAGATCAAGGCCCTCCTTTTTTCAGACACAACCATGTAGAAAAATTTAGTCCATATTTCAAATATAGTGATCTAGGATGAATTAGAAATAGTTTTGTTGATGAGTAGATTCTTAGGTTACACTTGTAAAAGCACTGTTACTGTACTAGAAGCTGGAGCAGCTGCCAGCAAGCTGAAGGGCTCAAAGTGTCCCCCAGTGTCTAACTCCAATTTCCTCCATTGCTGAAGACACCCACAGTTTGGATAAACTGGGTCTGAGGTTTGGATTGAGTTTATCTTACTTGAGGCTTTTAAATGTTCTACTTCAATTTAGATAGGGTTCCATTAACTGCCTGAAAAAAAAGGGATGACAATGGGTGCCTTCAGCGATAGTGCTTGTGGGGGTATACCAATTATATAATATTCAGATTTTGTAATAATAATTATAGTCTATAATACAATAATTCTATAATATCGACTCTGTAAGAATTATATATTTTTCTGAGATGAGACTCTTCTGAAGTCATGATGAATTTATCTTAGAAACTCCCACCAAAGCAACAAACACATCCATTGAGATAAACATGTCCCCTGAGAACCGTTATGGGAGGAAGATTTTTCTTCACAGTTCGTTGTAAAATAATCTTTTCCCTCCTGTGTTCCCTGACACTGTATTTTTCTGGCTTTTTCTTCAGTATCAACATTTAAATGATAAGGTGAAAGTGTTGTATTAGGACAACAGAGAATGTAGCAAAGGAAATGGATATACTGCCAAATTGTGATTGGGGTATGGGATACTTGTACCTACTCTGGCTTTAAACTAACCGCTTCCAGCAGCTAGCCACAGCTATGCACAAGTCAATGGAGCTGAACATTCCAAGATTTACACAAATTTTGAACAGCCTTTGAGATCTTTTCTGCTTTGGGGCTGACCAGCACTGACAACTGAACCATAATAATCTCCCTTATTCATGATGAAAATAGCTTGGAAGACGGAAAACAAATATAACAGGACTATGACTATTTCCCAACCTGCATAGATTGTCCCAAATCAGCGTAGACATCTCAGCAACACCACCCCAATTTCACAAATACTAAGAAGACTGATTGACTCAACCACAGCCCTGTGGGGTTGTGTGGAGCCCACCGAGATGAGGAAATGGTGAAGGCACATTAGCACAGCACAGTGTCTTACATACCTATTAGCCAAAGGGAGTTATTAAGATGTCCCAAATAAACCATTTCTTTCCATCACAAAGATAGTTTCAGAGTTTTCCTTTTCATGGCCTGGACTTTTACTGTAATATAGAAACAGAACGTATACAATTTTGCACTGTAAAGCAATGGACAAGCTACAAACTTGGTGAAAGTAATCCAATGAAACACAGCTCAGATCCTTTCCAATACTAAGAAACCTGCAGTCTCCGCATGGAGTTTTATGGATGGAAGCATGAGATGAAGCATTGGTGGATGCCAGACTTTCAAGTCTTCTGTCAGGAAGACTTTCCTGGGTTCGTGGGTGTATAATAACATTTCAGTATTAATACCCTTT
>VXBH01007708.1:346105-377509 GCA_013400035.1 Rynchops niger | reverse complement strand
AGTTGCCCTTCGCTGGACTCGCTCCAGCAGTTCCCTGTCCCTCTTGAACTGGGGAGCCCAAAACTGGACACAGTATTCCAGTTGTGGCCTCACCAGTGCAGAGTAGAGGGGGAGAATGACCTCCTTCGACCTACTGGCCACACTCTTCCCTATGCAGCCCAGGATTCCATTGGCCTTTTTGGCAACAAGGGCACATTGTTGGCTCATGGATAATTTGCTGTCTACTAGGACCCCATATTATATATGGACCTCATATATATTGAGCAGTGCCTTAAAATTGTTATTAAATAGTGACAGGAACAAGAAAACATCAACAATAGGTACTCTGTTTGTTGAATGTTCTCTCAGGACAGAAGATGTTGAAAAGTAAAAAAGGCAACATTAAATTCAATTCAGATGTTGTCTATTTACTACCAAGTTTGTGCTGTTGAACTCCAGATGCCAATGCTAGAATAGCACTATATATTAAATAATGGACTTATTTTTTTCCTCAGCAATAATGCCTGAAAATAATCACATACCAAAAGGTCTTTTACAAGAGAAATCCATTGAAATTCATGAATTTCACATTCAGCCTAAAAAGAATCGCTGATGCATGGTTCCAAGGCTCAGCTCAAACTTTCATATTTGCAGCCACTGTTAATTGTACCTTATTTTTTAAAAAAGTGTCAGTGCATCTATTCTGTTCACTGTATATAAGGGTATGAGAATCTAGCTCCCAGTTACATTTTGCTAACATAAAAATACTGCAATACTAAATATAATTATATTAAATGCAGGGGAAAATTCACCTGTAAATATTATAGCGCAAATTGTACCTTGACATATACCTATGGTGACCCTACCAAAGTCAAAGCACAGAGATTTCCTAGCAAACTTTGGCCTCATGAATAAAATGTTATATGATGTGGCATACAGTTATTTTTATCATAATAGGGAACATGAATTATGGGGAAAGAGCTTTTCATTCTTTGCAGAGAACTTTGACGTGATATGAGCCTTTTTATTTCCAGTGATTCGCTTGAAATCCTATTCAAAATCTGTTGGGCTTTTGCCCAATAAATGATATACTTACGATTCATGAAGTGTGTATTTTAGATTGCACTGTAAAGGAGAGAACCAAGTCTTCTTTGAAATCAATGGGACTGTCTGTGGTAAATTATTCTTCACCTAATGCCTTCTATCATTTTGTAGAATTTTTAATTGGATTGAGAGATTAGAGGTAAAAAGCACGGTAGTCAATAGCTATTCAGGACTGATTAAGAAGTGATTGAGAGTATTGACATATCTTTCTTCTTCCCAAAGTTCTGGCCAGCTATAGAAAGATTTCAACTTCACGCTACAAAAATATCATTTCTGGTGCTACTATCAGTGCTAGAAAAAAAAAAAAAAGATATTTTGAAGTGAGCTGTCTCCCCACGCTTTCTTGAATTCTCATCAAAATCAACGTCACTGGTTGATAAAACTCACCTGACAGATAGATCTAAGATTGGAAGAGTTTTATATCCATTCTGTCATGTCTACCTTGTGGTGCTTTTATTAAATTTCACAAAGTTTCTGTGTGCTTGTTCTCCTTGGAGAAACAGTGAATATGTCTCAAGCCCGAGACATCTCGTCCCAGGTCTGAACTGGAATTTTTTGTCCACGTGTGAAGGCAGAGCTGGAAGCAAGGCTTGGTAAAGGGACTGAGCCATGCCACTGCCCAAGCTGTGCCTCTGGAAAGTAACTGGCTTCTTGGCCTCACTGGTAATACAGCTTCTTAGCATGTAAAACACTCCCAAATTCCATGTAAAAATTGGCTTGAGCCCATCAACAGATTTTACCATGTTGTCTCCTCAGTGACTCCTAGAAAATAAATGCCATTGCTGATTTCTCTATTATCTGGTAACCGTTGTTTAATACCATCTGTTGCATCAACATTTACCTGCATTTTCTGTGCAAGAACAAAAGGAAAGCATCATGTAATAAGTATTTTTGCAGAGCAGTTTTCTGTGCTACTGCTCTACTTTATAGGGTCTGGCTGTGCAACCTGTTACTCATTTATAGCAGTACTCATTTGGACCCAGCAGAGGAGCTTGTGTGAATTTGTGTTCACAAGGATGACTAACAATCAGGTTCACCGACTGTGAAACTCCTTTTGTATGGATATTCCCAGAAGCAAACCCAGAAGGCTCTTGAACCACACAGAGTACAGAATTTCACACAGAAAAATGGCATCGTACCCGTAACCTCTGCTTGAGCTGAAGCAATTTGCTCAGCATCACAGCCTAAAGCGTGTTGAAGCAGCTGATAATACACCAGTATGGCCAATGCCATGAAGGAGGTGTTTAGTGTCCTTTAGCGTTCATAATGGCACTGAAGGCAACCCTACCGAAATAATAGTGGGGAAAGAAGGGGGAACCTGGTGAGATTTGGCAGGCACTTGCACAGAATAATTAGCAGAGGTCTGAGCTGAAGAGTCCCCACTGTTAAGTATTTATTACTTGCATCTCAGACAACGCTGTGAATCTTACCTTTAACCACTAATATTTGCCTGGAGACGAAGTGATGCAAACCTGACAGCAGACGTTACTAAGTGAACATTGAACCAGTGGCCTAATAATTATTTGCTCGTGGAGTAGCTCTACGGCTTTTCAGTAGCAGGCAAACACAGCATGGTACAACTAAATGATTATAAGTTAACGACTACAATAATTTAACATTAGGCAAGAGCTGGTGAACGGTATTCAAGCAGGCTGAAAATCTGCTCAATTGAGCAAACAATTTAACACCTCTGCTGATGGGCTGTGTTTCTGTTACCAGTCATATGCCTGAAGGATGTATTTATCTGGTTTCCTATTTTAAGGATATGCTATAGTGCTCATCTTAGTACCTTCAAATCGCCTCATGCATACACACACATGAGTTTCAGATAATCGCGTTGTTATGAGAAAATAATAAAGGTATGGCGTTTTTATATCACTGCCTGTGGATTTATGTGCATAGTTTTATTTGATCTACAGGCAGGGAGGAATTAAACCAATTTTTTTTTTTTTTTTTACTTTGGTATTTAGAAATTATATGAGAACTGGGGATCTGATAGTCACTCTCTAAGACCGGACATAGACTACTGAACTGCACTGTCTAACGTACAACATACCTGAATAATTCGTTTCCCTCTCTCTCATGAATGGTCAGTAACACTTAACAGGTAAAACCATAAGATAGGACTATCCCAATATAATAATTTACAGTGCTAATACAATGTCTTTGGACCATCTTTTCTGCTACATTCTCCACTTTAAGCATTTAAAGATGGACTTTTTTAAACAAAGCCAGTAAGTCAGTGAGGACTTCGTTGAACAAGGTAGGTCACATTAGAACTTTCATCAACACTATACATCTGCTATATCTTTTAAAGTCTGTGGATTAAGATATATATCATGGTTCTTACTGAGAAATTGTAAGACCATTGTTTTTAAGTCCTTTCAAGTCTTTAAAAAACTCTTTCCAAAGCTTGTTATTTTCATCCTATATTCTTACTTTACTTTTGCCCCTCAAAATCTCTCAGATATCTTAAGGGGCACGTAATTTCTCTGTACGATGTTAACACCTGGCAAAATAATGTGTGGCATATGGCCTAATACCTTACGAGCACACAAAGGCATTTGGTATTGCATGAAAAATTAATTTTAAATTCCTGTGTAAATTAGTGGCAAGGAGATATGATTTTCCAGTTCACATAAATCTCTCCAATAACAAATTGCCGATGAAGTATCTGCCATAACAGAAAACTATCTTGCTCACTCTGTCTGCATCTGCTGATATTTTCTTAACAAGCTCACTAACCTAGGTGAGTTTTTCTATGTATAATTAAAAAAAAAAAAAAAAAAAAATTAAGCTGGCATCATATTAAAGCATGTTAGTGATAATAATAATTTTTTCAACCAATTTTCATTCTTACAAGATACATTGGCTGTGTGAAATAGCAGTGCCTAGCTAGTATATGACCTAGTCTAATACGGTCACATTTAATCCAAAAGTTCCTACTAGTGAAGGGAGATAAAAATGAGAGAGATGCGTTCTTTCTGTCCCGAATGCTTTCCTAGGACATTTGAAAGAACTTAATGTATAGTCATTGTTTCACTTCAAAATTCCTTCAGGTCACACTTATTATGCAAATCATTAACATTATATGCCCATTTGACCCCAGGACAAATTCTCTTCTGTTTTGCCATGACAAAACTATATTGCATGTATTGTTTTCTTTTTACTTTTAAAATATTCACATTGAAAACATAGCTAATTCTTTGCTAAAGTGTGACTGTTTGACTATGACTCAAACAAGTGGACATCACCCCTTTAACAAGCCAAATACCACTGGCCTGGTTGTCAGGGATATATAATGCTCCACCACCTTCTCTTTGCTTGTCACCTTTGAAAAGAAGAACCAGATTTCTTATTTAGACACTAATTTGAGTCTCCCGAGTTGGAAATGCTGCTGTACTCAGACTCCCCTTACGAGATGGATTTTATAACCTGTGCTCACCTCTGCCAGGGTGATCACATGAGGTTTGGATGAAAGGTTGACCCAGGACTCTGCTTCTCATTTTCTGGGCTGCCTTTCAAATCCTCTGAAGAAGTTACCTCACTACAGGTAGGAGACAAGAAATTTGAAGGGTTGTTACAGTCTGTCAATACTGATGGAGGGCTGGTGGAAAGCTATTGGGCACAGCAGGGCATAACTAGAAATCCACTCTTAGCTCAATGATCTTTTCATACAGGCAACAGAGATGCTGCAGCCTCACAGGCAGGGTCACATTTTTCCGACCTTCTCTCTTTGGTTTTGAAATAAAAAAGCCAACAAGACACATATTGTTTTTCAAATCATACAGTGACACACCTCTACACGAAGTATATAGCATCAAAAAGGAAAGCATAAGATGACTCCTTATTCCTGCAGTCCTTCCAGCTTCCACGCCATCCTTTTTCGGGCTTTTTCTTTTCAACTTTTGCTGTAGTGTTATTTTCTGTTGTTTCCTCCTTTCCTGCTTATTAGTGCACTGCAAAAATTTTGTTTTAACCTTACACTCTTGCTGTAATGTTCTGTCTCTCTTTTGCTTTGGATTTCTGTGTTTTGTGTTTTTTCCCCGCTTTAATGTTCTGCTTCAGAAGTTTTATTTTCCCAATCAAACCTAGGCTTTAGCTGCAGCTCAGACCACCACAGTCCTCCAAGTCTGCATACGTTCTACTACTTGCCTAGTAGGTCACCTTTTGTTATGAGCTTGAATACATCCATTAGGACTGCTAAAGACACGGAATTTGTGCCACTCAGCTGGCAGTAGATGACAGCCCTGTAGGCACAGAAGCCAGCGTGTTAATTGAGGGGATGAAGAAAGTTCATGGCCAGCAGAGGAGAGACTGAGGTTGTCAAGGGAACAGGACAGCTTTGCTGGGAGATTTTTTTAAATTGTGGAAATCAAATTTCGCTTGTTTTGGTGGCAGATGCTTTGTGATTTTTTTTTTTTTTACTAGATATTATTCAGCTATTTCATTGAGAAAGATGTATTTCAAAGATCAACTGGGCATTTTCACCCATCCATTGCCCTTGAAAAGAGAATACTGGCAAATCTCTTCATCTCCCTTGCTCTTAATTTATGTCATATTTTCAGTTTCTGAAGATTATTTACTGAAATAAGTTTTGCTAATAGAATAATCATTAGACCTGCAGTTCTTTCCTTCCTGTCATGTCATGAAAATCCCATACTAGGACCAATCAATCCCATTTTAGTACCAATCAATCCCAGCAAAGGCATTGAAGCCAGGGACCTAGCCAGCTTGCTTGGGCTGTCTCATCTACTCAGCAGTCAATGTAGTCAGTGGTTCTCTGGAAGAAGTTTGCTTATTATATGGACCTGAGCTAAGACAAAACCTGTCCTTTGTACTCAGGGCTCTTTGACCACTCCCATACTAAAAATCTTCACTATTACTTGCCCAGGTGCATGTTTTGCTGCTTCTTTTTTCATCTCCATCTCATTTACTGTCTTGCTTCTCCAGGCCTTTGAAGAATAGAATACTTTATGGTTCACATTCAGCTCTGGTTCTAAAGCAATGCAACTGTGAGTAGTTGCTTAAGAAGCTTCCTAAGCAGCTTTCAGGAAAGCTGGGAATATCAGCCAGAATCGTGGCTGATAGCAACAGAGAAGAGAGTGAGTTTTCCTTGGATTTATGACTGCTTCATCTAGGTTGTTTTCACTTTAAAAAAAGCATTTATTGACATGAAACCACTTTCATAATTATATGGAAAATAAAGAATACTGACTGACTTTGAACTAAGATGCAACTTCAAAGGTGTAAGGAACTTCTTATGGTAGCGAAATGTCATTTTCCTCATGATATAGGAGCTGCTGTCTCCTGCATTGCTGTAGTCTGCCATTCTTATACCCCCAAAGGTATACTAATCAATTCTTAAACAGTCTTGCATCATCCATGTTTTAGATGTCTGAACTCCTGAGTGATCTTTGTAGCAGACACAACTGAAAAAGCAACATTCACAATACTTATGCATAATTTACAGTATAATTCTTTACACTTATCTAGCACCTTTCAGCTCAGGATTCCAAAGCCCTTTGCAAATATTAATTAATTCATCCTTCCAGTGCTGCTTGCAGATAGGGGATATTAGTATTCCTCAGGAGAGGTAGTGGTCAAGAAAAATAATGAATGTAACTTTAAACAAGTCACTGTTGCTTTATAGCTCTATTCTTTTTTCATAAGCAAAATGGAGATAATGAAGTAGCTCACAAAAATATTATTAAGAATCATTATTTTAGCTTTCAAGAGAAGTCTGAATATTTTTGCCACAAAATATTATTCTTGATGTGGATAAACAGAGGCATAAACTTGTGAAGGCCCCAACTCTTGCATTCAGTTACCAGCCTCATGCATACTGAAATAAGCAGGAACTGGTCACCTAGTCCCTAGTCACTTTGGAGGGTCTTGGCCAAAAACTCAACAGTACAAAGGAGTGTATATCAACCCCTCCCAGGTCTGTGTTGCTTACAGCAGGAATTCACGGACCTCATTTTGCAATTTTATTTTTAAATATGAGTGTTCCAACTTGTTCCTTGACCAGTTTTCTTTTGTCCTTTAAGACTATTTCCTGCTTTGGAAACCAAAGAACTGATATTAAAACTCTCCATTTTTTGAGTTTCTGAGAGCATTTGACACTTAATCAAGTCTCGCTTCTCCCGGCTCCCTTTATTATGATAATGTATTATACCAAATTGAAGATGGCAAGAAGAAAATTACTTGGATGATGTCTTAACGCATTAAACTAAGGCCTGCTCTCACTGAAGCCCATAGCAACACTCCCATTATTTGCTTAATGCTGATGTTGTATTCTCAGCCGCGTCATACAGCGAAGAATAGCTAGTCACACAGTGCTGAATATATTAAAATGTTAGCAGAATTAGGAACTTGAATTCCTTGCTGCTATGGTGTTCTAATTTGATATTTCATGCCTTGTTGGAATCGAATTTCCTTGTCTATTCCTAAACAGAGTTATTCCTATGTCACCTTCCATTGACTTTAATATTTAGTTGTGACACCTCATTTTAAAAGGATCCTATTTTCACACTTCTCTTTCACAGGACTGGTGAATAAAGGAGAACTTTTTTAACTTGAATAATTCTCCCTGTGGCAATGCTGTGTTTCTGTAATAGCCCCAGAGGGCAATCTTTATTCCAGTGCAGACACACATTGATTGAACTGTCTTCTAAACTTTTGAGTTTTCAGTTCTCACCGAACATTTGTCTTCAAAGGTACACAGTCACTTGTGTTTTAACAGATAAGTCAAGTTACCTCATAGGGAAACAAATTAAGAAAAATCCTTCTAAGACTATTTTAGACTTTTTATTACTTATAATTCAAGTTACCCATCTCCTAGTACATTAACCAGTGACAGTTTTTGTAGTCATAATTTAAAACTGTTTTGGCCTGGAATATATAAGCTATGTTTATCACTGAATCTAACTGGCAACATCACTGTAATGAAGCAAGGAAAGGAGAAACAAGCCAGAAGCCTGACTTGTTTCTGGAGACAAACCATCTTCTATTATTAGTGTTGAACAATTATGTAAAAAATATTATAATATTGAAATGGTATATAAGATTTTTGCATCTTCAGTGTGGTAATCAATATAACTCATAAAAGAAATATAAATACAGGGCTAATCAGTATGCCAGCATTAAATCATAGCAGTATTATCTAATTTCTTTGTATAGCTCTGTTTACATTCACATGTAATAACATAGAGTTCATTAACAAGCATGTTTTCTGTGACTTTAGATGCTATTGTGGTTTATGACTTTTAGCATCTCACACTGTAGGGAGTCAGCATTTACAATTTTCCCTTAATCACCTTACTTTTGATAGATTCTATCTTTGTGAAAATTTGGCTTCAAACCACACAATAAAAATGGGACTCATGGCCATCTGGGGCTTTCACCTTGTTTCTCTTGCACTCGCTTTAGTGAGTCAGACAACTCTGTTATGCTTGATTAAGTACTTCACTGAAATCCAGGGGGATGACTTGCAACTCATGTAGGCATACCAAGCTCTCTCTACAACAATTCGCTCAGTTACAGATGATCATACAGCTAGAGACTGTGAAGAGATATATTATGGGCCTGGGACATACACCAAAGCAGAGAGAAATCTGGCTAATTTGCTATTGGTATCACTGGAGTGAAGCTGACTTGGATTTGTGCTCATGAGATATACAACTTCAATTGCAGAAGTCCTTGTCTTGTCTTGACACAAAAGGTCTCAAAACTGGAGTATCAAGGATGCTACATGGTCGTTGGACCCTGGTGGTAGAAGCCTCCGCAGGCTTTTCGGGGGTTTTCTGGCTCCCTGGGCTCCGCTGGAGTCCTTCAGCCTTAATGGCTGAACCTTGTGGACACTTCCAGGCAGCAGTTGTGAGGCCATAATCCTATGTGTGTTAGAACTGGATCTACCCCGCAGAGCAGTGCACTTTTGGTTTGGGTCATGCATGGGCAAATGTCCTCTCCATATAGGATTTGTGCTGGCTATGCACTTTTACGCTGGCTTTATGCCAATTAGAAACGAAGAGAAAAAGCCTGATCTGGCATAAAGTTAGAGAGATGCAGAGAGATAATACTTGATCTGGCAGGCAGCCTGGCAATATGAAGTTAGATTATTAATATTTTAAAATAAACTTGAGTCAGCAAAGTAGGTATATAGCACAGCACTGCCTTTCAACCTATGCCTGACATGTTTTCGATTCAGCAGCAGGATAGGTATGCCGTTATGGTGGATAGAAAGGGCAGCTAGGACTGTATGCATATGGTTCAGAAGTAAGTCAGAGGCTGTAAGTTTTTCCATAACTGATTTTCCCGATTCTGTCACTAATATATGTCTTCCTAGGAAGCAGCCCCCTGAGGTGTCTTTCCAGAGACTTTCATGGATGCACACTGAAGTTACTGAACTCAGTACGATTGCTTTGTCCTCCTAGTGGTACTACATCAAACTTTTTCCAAACTTTTTCTTTACTGTACTACAATGAGTGAACATTATTTTAAAAGTCCAAATCTCCTCTAAAATGCAATTTCCTTTCTGCAAGGACAAAACTTGTTATGATGCTATGGTTTCACACTGAATAAGACACGCAGAACTTTTTATTTACTGTCTTTATCCTCAAATATTTTTAATCACCCTTATGAATTCTGATGATGGTAATTCTTAATACAGAATATTTGCACACACAGACAGATAAGAAGATACAGACATATGCATGCTTTCAAATGATTTCTTCTTAATGTGACTGTCGACTTTGTTGTCTGTTTACTTGGCTTTTAAATATTTAAAGCCTATTCCAAGGTGCAGAGCTTTGCCAAAAGTGATTGTATCTTTCACAATGGGGAGAATCTGCAACTGTGTTCAGAAACTTTTCTAATTCCTTAGTATTATGGCCTCTTTCTGTGAATCTCAGCTCAATCTCCCACATCATTTAACTGACGACACTGGATGAAGATGTTTTCAATTCAATGTGTCTTGTACGGTAGGTGCTAAGCACCTGACCTGAATTTTTCAAGTAATTCATGTTTAAAGTCACTTGCTAGCAGAGGGTAATCTCATAGAGGCAAGGTACGTCTATTTATAAAACAAGCAAGAAAAGGGAGTGTGTAAATTAATTACTAGTCTTTTGAACCTTTGTGAATAGCTATTTTTACTGTGCGGTTAAGATTTATGTGGTTATTTAACTTTTCCACGTGTAAGATACTTTATTAGAGAAATGGGGAATAGGGGGCAGAAAAAAAATACTGAAGTGCTTGTCTTCCAGCAATTCAAATATCTCTGACTCTGGTGATACCAAGAAATGTCAACATGTTCTAAAAATAGTCTGCTATTAATATATTGTATGATGTACGTACAAATCCATTAGACTCTGTTTGGATTCTGGAACGAACATAGAAATGAGTTTCTTTTCAGACTTTAGTCAAGACCTCATTCTTTTCACACTCATATCCAGCTACATTAGATTCAGAGAAACTTAGAAAAATAGGGCTGAAAGAGACCTTGAATGATCAGCTGCCAAGTGGTTGCCCCAATGCAGATTCTCTTACACCTAGGTCAGTCCTGAACAGGTGTTTTTTATAAGCCGTGGTGAAGACCTCCAATGACGAAGACTCCTAAGACTCCCCAGGCTATCCGCTAACCTTGCTAGAATGAATTCCAGTGAATTTCAAACTAACCCAGATGTTGTGAAATTGGCTCTGGACTGAAATCTCCAGAGTATTTCGATCTGGAGGAACAACCAGCTGTGTCGAGGCTCTGAGGAACCTTCTCTCCTTTGCTCCTGGATTATGTACATGCAAGGCTGAGAGACATTCGCATTCCCAGTAGTGAAAGCATTCTCGTTCTCCGCCACTTTTATAAATACAGCCTCTCTTGTTTCTGCCATAACCAGCATAACACCTCTCCTCCTCTAATGATCTTCCCTTTGGATCCATCACAAATAGCTGGGGGGAGAAAATACAATTACATCCCATAAAACCATGTCAGGCTGCCAGGCATTGCACTGTACGTGAAAAACAGAATGAGTCATAAGAAAAGGAAAAGCCACAGAGGATCCAACATATATTTATTCATTTTTGTCTGCACTTTTGTGAAAACTTCGAAAGCTGGAGACAAAGATGTTCCTTATTCAGCTACAGTCCCATACGTCATGAGCTGTGACCACAAAGCTGCATATGTACCACCAACCAAGAGCTTTGGTTCCTCCCAAATCTCTATTGACATGACTGCCTCCTGAACAGCTTAATTACCAAGCCTCCTTCAACAAAATACAAATAAAATAAAGACACCTAAGATAATTCCCTGGCAATGAGGCCAACTGGCATGGAACAGCCTGTGTCCATACTATTAATTATCTTAATTTTCAGAGCAGAAATGCATTCAAGGCATCTGGGAATGATCAGTGAATGGTATTCCCTAGTCACCCCAGAGAAAAGTTTGGAGGATAATTGTGACCAGAACTGTTCTGAAAATGTAGCAGCATAGACGTATGGGTACTAATGACTACAGCGCTCCTGGACAAGGCATGTTACTCCCATAGGTATGAAAATGTTTACTTTGCTTTATCTGAGCTCACATTTCTAAGCTTTATCTTATGGCTGCCCTAATCAGCTGGTATAGGCATAGAAAAAATAGGTAGAGAGAGAGAGAGATACATACATACATACATAGACAGACAGATAGAACGAACGATTGTAAGAGCATAGTTTCTTTCCCAGAACTGGAACAGAGTTGTAACAGATCTAATTTAGAAATTCTTGTGGTTTGCCTGAGTTAGAGCTGACTCTCCAGGCTGACATACAAATGACAGTCAGTATTTCTGATTCACGTTAGTGCTGTGGGCTGAGAAATCCTGCGACCCCAAGTCTTGTAATCCAGGGACCGACTTTCCCCAAATTTTTGGACAGTTAAGATTTGGCGTTGTGACTTGGGATTTTCTGTTGGCCTAGCTTATTAGGGAAGTGGGATAATTCAGCTTTAACACTTTTCTCTTGGGGGTCCTCTGAAGGCTGTAAGAGCACCACACGGCCCCAGTAATGAAGTGTACATCTCAGCTTTTTCCCCTCTCTGAAGTGCAGCGCTCTTCCAGCTGGACAACCAGCGCCTACCAATACCTGTGCATATTGCTTATTCCCAGTGTTCCCACGGGAGCTAGCTGTAAAGCCGATTTTTTTTAAGCTGAGCTCTGGCTGAGCTGAAGTAGAGAGCAACTAATGACCTCATCCAGGTACATCATCCCTTTCCCCTGTCTCTCCTTATTCAGCTGTTTTAATCAGTTATCCCAGGGAAAAGGAATCTTCCTCTCATATTGTGCACATAATAAGGTCAAGCAGGCCTGTGTGTCCATCAGCCCTTTATTACTGATTTTGATACTTGAGATCTTCTATTCTACAGGATTTAAAAAAAAAAAGCCCACAACAACACAAAATTGAAGGTAGTATTTGAATTATTAAAGCCCTTGGCTGAGGTTTTCAAAGGAATGTACTCTGAGGCAGGAGAAACCCGGGAGCTGTACTGACTTTAAATAATTCTAGTATTCCAATTAGGAAAGCTGTGAGTTTTTTGTTTCTTAGCTGCCTGAAGACATGGCAGAGTTTGGTAGGCTTTTTAAAAATCCCTATAATTCTGATTTAAAGGCTTTTATATTTAGTCCTAAGGCAACACCTACGTAATAAAATTGTTTGCAGTTATCTTTGGTAGCAAGAGATGGTAAGAAGGCAATTGGAGATGTTCAGTAAGTCCAGCAGGTTGCCTGGTAGAGAGAGACTGAGGAAAACCATCAGCAATGGCTGAACAGGAGGAACAAGTGCTCTAGAAAGGCCCTGAGAAACAAATTCCCTGCGGCATGCTGCCTCATCCTCAGAGCGGGATTATAGCCATTTCTCAGGAAACCCAAACTACAGAAGGATGAGAATAAGCAACAACACGCATAATGTCAGGGACTTTTTTTTCCTTAATGATCCTGCAGTTAAAAAAGTTTACAATTTTCATTGACTAGAAATTCTATAGATTGGCATCTTTTTCCCTGTCATAAAAGAATTTACACATATGTTTTGGGGGAAAAAGACTGTGGCTTTTCTAAGTGCTCTAGAACCTTCATTTCTGATTGGAGGCTTTGAGTATTAAAGAAATGCTATTAATTATTTATTAGTTATCATTATTACTATTGCTGTTGTTTTATTATATTACCACATATTACCATGCATTATTGGATATTATGGTTATAATGTATCACTATAGCGTAAATATCAACAATAATAAATAGTAATAATGTGAACAAAATTAATATTAATAATATCAACACTGATATTAATAATAAGCTCCAAGTGTGAAATAACAACCATCAATAAGAAAATGCTTTATGTGACAGAATTTCATCCTCGTAGTGGTGAATCGGAGTCGCAAAATTTCTGATGCTGAAAAACTTCAAGCCACTTTTTGAGAAATACACTTGTAAGTTTACAGAGCTCAAATTGAAATAATCTGGCATGGCATATCATATTAGAAAATATGCAGATGTCAATCTACAAATTACTGTTAGGAAAGAAATGAGTCTATGTGATCAGTGATAGGACATTCTTTTTTCTTAAGATGTCTTCTCAGTCAGAATTTTTTAAACAAAGGTCTGTTCTTCAAGATTGCTCTTGGAGCTGAAATGTAAAATCTAGATGAAATCACCCATCATTTATATTTTCAATTATTTCCCTGTTCAATGGTTTTCTCACAGAAAGGACATTGATTTGTAGCCCATGAATCATTTTAAAAAAAATTAATTATTAAAAATTATGTGTCTGGAATTCTGCAGCTTTGTTTTAAAAAATGTGTCCAGCAGAGCACGTGGATTTCTGACAGCTTTCATGGGATGGGAGAACTCTTCCATCAGCATCTTCGTTCTTTACATAACAGCTGCTAAATATCAATGGGTTTAAGCATTTAAACTGCTACACATTTTTATATGGTGGGCAACACAGGCACACTCATCAGGAATGTGTTTATCCTGCTAAAAATTGTGGCCTTGATCTTGCCTCATTAAAGTGAGTGGCAGTTCTGCTGCTGATTTTGTGAGGAACAGTTTCAGGCAATTAACAATCAACAGAGAAAAACACATTTATGACACTAAGACATTAATGTTTTTGATTTTCTCTCAAAGGTATATTTTTTGGCTGGGTTTACTTAAGAAAAACACGTAAACATATTTAACTTAAACTATGCATTTGGGTCCCATTGATTTTTAATGGTACTCAATCATGTGCCTAAACAATTTGGTAATGACAGTCTAAAATAGGAAGCATAAATGTAGAATTGAGTTGAACAAGTAAAAATTAATAAGCAGGTATGCCTGTATGAGGTAAAAGTAAATAGTTCTCTAACCTGCATTTATGTCTTTTCAGTATTATCAACACATTGCTTATCTAAATATGGGTTGTTTTCTACCTCATAAGAAATAATCAAAGTTAACTTTGCTGAGGCAAGAAATGTAAGGGAAAGAGGTTTTCATTAGACACAGCTCTTCTGCACGGTTATATCAGCAGCTGATATGTTTAGATAATACATGTTTTTCCTCTGCCCAAAAGGTCTAATACAAGAAAACAACCTGTTATTTTGCTGCATGACAAAGCTTTCCATTTATTAAAATGGGAGTTCTTTAGCATGTTGAATTTAATATATGTTTTGGTATGTCTGCTTTAGTAAATAATGGGAATGGGGAAAGCAGGGTGGCTACAGATCTGAAAGTGTGCATGTGCTACAAAGTCATATCTACTATCCAAACTACCAGCTTTTAATGCATTAAAAATAAGTATATCAGCATAATTATTGCTGTTTTTTTCAATTTTAATGAGGAAACAAACATAATAATACATTAGAAGAAAGAAGGCTGACAGGTGTATTAACAAATGGGTTTATAGACGGACAGATGTAATTTTATTTTCATCAGGGAGCTAGAATAACAAAAATAACTTAAAATTAAGAAATACCTAGACAATATAATCATAGAACCATAGAATCACAGAATGGTTTGGGTTGGAAGCGACCTTTAAAGGTCATCCAACCCCTCTGCAATGACCAGGGACATCTTCCACTAGATCAGGCTGCTCAGAGCCCCATCCAACCTGACCTTGAATGTTTCCAGGGATGGGCCATCCACCACCTCTCTGGGCAACCTGTCCCAGTGTTTCACCACCCTCATTGTAAAAAAATATCTTCCTTATATCTGGTCTGAATCTACTCACCTTTAGTTTAAAACCATTACCCCTTGTCCTATCACAACAAACCCTACTAAAAAGTCTGTCCCCATCCCCATATTTCTTACAAGCCCCCTGTAACTATTGAAAGGCTGAAATAAGGTCTCCCCAGAGCCTTCTCTACTCCAACCTAAACAATCCCAAGTCTCTCAGCCTTTCCTCATAGGAGAGGTGTTCCAGCCGTCTGGTCATTTTTGTGGCCCTCCTCTGGACCCACGCCAGCAGGTCCATGTCTGTCTTGTACTGAGGACTGCAGAGCTGGACACAGTACTCCAGGTGGGGTCTCAGAAGACCTGAGTAGAGGGGCAGAATCACCTCCCTCAACATGCTGGCCATGCTTCTTTTGATGCAGCCCAGGAGGTGGCTGGCCTTCTGGTCTCTGAGTGCACTCTGGTCTCATATCTAGTTTATCATCCATCAGTATCCCCAAGTCCTTCTCCTCAGGGCTGCTCGCAATCCATTCATCTCCCAGTCTGTACTGACATTGGAGATTGCCCTGACCCAGGTGCAGGACCCTGCACTTGGCCTTGTTGAACCTCATGAGGTTCACATGGGCCCACTTCTCAAGCTTGTCCGGGTCTCTCTGAAAGGCCTCCTGTTCCTTAGGCACGTCAGCTGCACCACTCAGCTTGATGCTGTCCACAAACTTGCTGAGGGTGAAGATCAAAACTTCTTATGCGATACTGAAATATCTTAAAACATGTCCTTCATCTGTTTGAGACCTTTAAGAGTTGCTACATTACAAAATATTTTATGGGGGTTTTTGTATCATTCTCCGTAACTATTAAATATGATATTTAAAAGGAAAACATCCTCTGTAGCACAGTAGCCAGACAAGCACTGTTGAAAGGCAGGTGACAGAAGTTCTCCTCTGCCAGATAAAGTGTGATTTTTCCTGTGCAACAACCAATTTATGATATGCTCAGCCTACAGCCAGGGCACAGTATATTCCAGCTCTTTTACTTAGTGGTACAGGAACTGTAGAAGACACCTATGTGATCATATTCCAAGATCACAGGTAAGATTTGAATTGAACGTACAAGCTCTGCAATATTGGAAACAAGCTGTAAATAGAAAGGGAATGTGTTGCAGCAGACAAGAAGCTGTTATCATTTAGGTAGATCCCTGGGCTGTCCTGTAAATACGGATTACGCAAGACACATCAAATCTACCAAATTTATATCTACTCCTATAGTTAGACATGAATTTAAGAGGCATTTGATCTCTGTTTATTTCATAAAATAGGTCAGCGTAGATCTTCCAAGATAGATGAGTACAGAAGATGCTTCATCACCAAAGAATGTAAATACATTAAATTATTGGAAGCACAATCAGGAAAGTTGTAGACGTGCATTTAAATAGTTTGCTTCAGTCCTTTTTCTCATTAACAGGAACTTGATCGATTGGATCTCTGTAGCTCCATTTGCTATGTTCAGTAAAAGAGAAAAGACAAAGAAACTCACTTTTTATGTAAAAGGTCAAAGTTTTCAGCCAGAGATTTCCACTTTATGTCCTCTAATGTCCAAATCTGGATGTATACAAAGAATGTTAGAACGTAGACAAAATTTTTTGTGACAGTCAAAAAGATATCTGTCATTTGAAGGGTCAGCCAAAGTCTTTCTCTACTGTGTAATGTATTTTTCATATGTATTTTTCTTCTATTTATTATGACTAGTCAGGGAGCCAGGAATTTTAAAAATCATATAGACAGATTTAATGAATTCCATAGACAATCCGAAGGGCCATATTCTAGAAAGAGTATAGTGAGTAAATGGTATATTTGGCATTCATAGTGTCTGCAGCTCAAAGAGCCCTTTGGTGACGTCAGTAATTTCTATGTTAGACATTAGCTATGACCTTTTAAAGAGAAATATTTCACTGAAAAGTTGTGTTGGGAGAAAACAGAACACTTCAGGCTTCAAGGAAAGACTTTGTTTACTTTTCTTAAATAAACTTCTGAAAGCAACAAAACTTATGTGACTGTGCTTGAATATATATGTACCTGTCCACATATTCACTCCTCCCAACATCCAATGTTCCATAGCTTAATACATCTAATAATTTTGATCAAATTTGGCTGAGGAAAAAAGCCATGAAAATAGGGTGTAAATGGGAGCGATGTTATTGATTGTGGCTGATCAAGTGAATGTCATGTAAATTTATCTCGTTAGACAGTAGAGAATCTACACTGGTTAGGTGACTTAATTAATTTTTTGTTCATAGAAGAAGCTTCAGCTGGAGTTTGCTATCAATCAGGGACACCTCTGGTTTCCACTGCTATTTTCTTTTTTCCTCTACATTGGCTTGCCTCTCCCAGTAGCCACTACTGGCATTCCAGGGTCCTTGGCCATTCCCGGTCATTTGCTCTATCCACCACCCAGTATCAAAAGCTCTAGAGTCTTCCTCTCCCAGCACTCAAGAACTGCAGCAACTTCAGTCATGCAGCTTGTCTCAGGTGTCCTGACACAAGGTGGCAAGCAGGAGGACAGCAATTAACAGCTATGTAACCGATGGGATGAAGCCATTCGATAGCCCAATGACTGTTATTTATGACTCTCATACACTTATCAGTTCTTTAGACACCATACTGGATGTTTTTCTATTGTATCAAGTATTGTTGAACTAACCTGTCATCCTTGCAGATTCATTCACTCAAGTATTAGTCACTACCAGCATTAAGTCTTTCATTCATGCATTAGGTCACACATAGCTCAAATATTTAGATACTCCCTATTCTGTTTTCTGTATCTTCACTTCCCTTCTATGAATATTTTAAATAAGGGGCCATATAGGCAAACCACAGTGATACTGTTTAGACACAAGGATGGTTCAGCCACCCATTTCAGTCATCTTCTTTACATCCCACAACTTCAGCTATACCACGCAAAAACTTAAGATTCCTGTTTTCATCTTCAGATATCTACTTCAAGCATAATTCTTGACCAGGTTTGTGTATATTTTGCTCTATCTTGACTATGTATAAGCCATATATGTATGTCTAGCAATTTAAAAATCAGGTAGTATAACAATCCTCCACATCTGCTGATGTGCTGAGATAAAATACCTGATTGTAACACTGTGTATAGTGTTAATACAAGTTAATACAAGTATTTTGACACATGTGATGCTAAATTAAAGAAGATATGTTATGACTAAATTTGGGTCCACACATGAAAACCTCAAGGCATTCCGGAACCACTAAGAAAAAAAATATTAGAAGGTTCATGTTGAAAGTTAAGTGAAACAGCTGGATGAATTTTTAGTTCCTGCCATTCCTTCAATATGGCTTTAAAAAGGATTCAGAGTATTTTCCAATGCATTTCATGAGACATCCAGCAAGCGACTAGGATTTATTATCAACAGGGACTCGCCATTGTCTTATGAAATCAACATGAAGATGGATGAAGACTGATTAGATGAAATCACAGAGATTTGTGGAGCCTGGCAACCTTGCTTACATACTGCTATCTACAATTCGGTTACGATCTGTAAGGCCATTAATCAATATGGAGCCATTTTCTAGGGTCAGACAACTCAGATCTTTCTGATATCTTTAAGTGGCAGCCTCCTCTCTTGCAATTCAATAGAGGGAAATACAATATCGTTTTCCACAGCCTCCTCCTAGAGAAAATGATGCTTTACAGTCTAGGCAAATGATCTGTGCAGTGGGTGGTAACTGGCTGACAGGCCGCACACAGAGGGTAGGGGTAAATAGCTCTTTTTCTGGCAAAGTGTCACAAGTGAGCTCGCTCAGGGATCGATATTGGGCCCAACATTGTTTAATATATTCATAAGCAATCTGGATGATGGGATCAAGTGTACCCTGATGAATTTCCTAATGACACCAAACTGAGTGGGGAAACAGACACTTCAGAAGGGAGAGCCACCCTGCAGGAAGACCTGGATAGGCTGGAAGAGTGGGCCAAAAAGAACCTTATGAAATTCAACAATGACAAGTGTAAGGTCTTGCACCTGGGAAAACATAATCTAGGAGTGCAGCACAGGCTGGGATCTACCCGGCTGGGGAGCAGCTCAGTGGAAAGGGACCGGGTGGTCCTGGTAGACAACAAGCTCAATATGAGTGAACAGCGTGCTGCTGGGGCAAAGCAAGCCGACAGGGTGCTCATCTGCATCAACAAGGGCACCACCAGCAGAGATAAAGAAGTCATTATCCCACTCTACTCAGCACTTGTCAGGCCACACCTGGAATGCTGTGTTCAGTTTTGGTCCCCGCTGTGCAAAAAAAATGTGGATGGGCTGGATAAGATCCAGAGAAGGGCCACCAAGATGACCAAAGGACTGAGAAACCTGTCATACGAGGAAAGGCTGAGAGAACTGTGTTTGTTCAGCCTTGAGAAAAGAAGACTTAGGGGAGACCTTATCACCATGTTCCATTCTTTAAAGGATGGCTACAAAGAAGATGGAGACTCCCTTTTTACAAGGAGTCACATGGAAAAGATGAGGGGTAATGGGTACCAGTTAGTCCACGGGAGGTTCCAATTGGACACAAGAGGAAAATTTTTCACAATGAGAACAATCAGCCATTGGAATAATCTCTCTGCAGGGAAGTGGTGGGTTCCCCAACGTTGGACACTTTTAAGATTCAGCTGGACATGGTGCTGGGCCGTCTTGCCTAGACCTTGCTTTTGCCAAGGAAGGTTGAATGGGATGATCCTTTGAGGTCCCTTCCAACCTGGCATTCTGTGATTCTATGATTTCATGATTCTATGAAATGGTAAGATAAACACAGGTGACTGATACTGCAAAGAGCTAGAACTCTTGTATGGGAAGTGAAGTAGAAGAAGTTAAAGACAGAACTGGAGGTTGCATTTTTGGGGGCTATTTTTGCAGTACATGCATAATAAATTGCTAATAAATATAAAAATATTTTCTTATTATATTCATTTGTTATAAATATGTATTTAAATGTTTTGTTTATAAGCACTTGAAGGCATTTGCAGACACTGTCAGTCAAAAACTTTTCAGGGAATGAAAATTAAACAGGTGTACCATCCTGTGACACACAATATGACACCTTGTATGACACACATTCCTGTTGAAACTGATACTTAAAAATGTTTATTGATATTTTTAAGGGCCTCAGTTCTTTTATTTTCATTGCCAAGACCATGTCACAGTAGTGACTTGTAGAACCTTACTACTGCATATTTCACAAGGCAGCAGCACATAATTCAAACATAACAAAATGATAGCCTCTCCCCACCTTTCAGCAAAGAGGGAACGATTCAACACTGTGGTAATGCTTCATACCATAAAAACATCACTACAGTGGTAAAAAATACTATACTGTGCTTTTATGATCTTTTCGGTCTGCTTTTCCCTGTTCTACTCATGCTATCAGTCCAAACCAAAGAGTTAGTTGTACTGTGACTTACTACTGAAGGCATGCGTCGAAGAAAAGTTTCAAATTCATAATAAGATAAAAGGGCATGGAAATATTCCTACACCTTTGGAGGATGCCAAGGAATAGAAAGAATTCCTCATTGTGGCATTAATTTTTCAGCGTACCTATGTGTGGCAAACACCACCTCTTGCAACAGAGGAATCCATTGCATGGAGGAAGGTTTCATCTCCATTTAAATGAATGCCAAAGCCACATCTACTGAGTGCTTTCTGCAGGAGAAGGGGGAGGAGGGCAGGCAGCGCACTGTCTCTCCTGCTACAGTTCTCCTACTTGATCAATGATAAAAACCCTGAACCTCAGGGTTTTTTTTATTTTCCAGGTTAATATCCTTGCCATCAGGCTACAAAATTATCCACTTTATGTTCACTGAGTGTGCCTACAGGGCCTTTGTAGTCGTGAAGGAATGAACCTTGGTTCCTAAGCCACCTGGTGTGGATGGGCCCATGTTCTTACTGTTCAAAGCTAGCACCTCCTGCAGAAGGCTGACTTCAGCCATGCCCTCTGTGGACCCAGAAGAAAACCAGCCTGTATTAGGAGGGAACTGATTCACTCCAGAGGAGAGGCCATGAATAGCGTGGTGTAAGCGCAGCATGAATGACCAGGAAACCAGCAGTTACACAGCAAAAGAGATATTAAAGTGAAATGACAAAGTAGAGGCATTGAGTGGGTTTTTATACCAAGTAACAGCTTCAACAAGTGAGAATGTGAGGAGCTTCGCAAATTCCCCTAATTCTTCATTTAGATCAGTCACCTAATGCTTAGAGCCAAGTCTCTTCCGCAAAATGGGACAGGCAGCAAATGCAAACCTGCATCTCAAAGATCAGTCATTAAATTAATGGATTTTGCAGGGTATCATTTTGTTTTTCTCTGCAACGCATAGCCCAGGATTTGCTCACTTACCTCTTGAGGTGCTTTTAAATTATATGCCCCTTGCATAAAAAGGCACCTGCCTCATCAGGTATAGGCGTCTTTAAACAGAATGACAGGAGCTGTAATATTCAGTGATGCAAAAGAACCGGTGTGGACTTTGCCCAAAGCAATATCTTTGACCTAGATTTGTTGCCTTTGGTTTTTAGACAAATTATAATTTGATATTCATCAGCTCTTGCATGCTGAGTTGCTAGCTGGGGACAGTATCACCTATAAATAACTTAAAAAAAATAAGCACAGCCAGATAGGAACAACTGTGGTCAAAATGGAAATGGGGTATGTTTGAACTGCAGAAATAAATAAAACGAGGTATCCACCTAGTAGCTCTGCTGCTGAAATTTAATAGCTTGCAATGACTGATGCCGTGATAGACCTGAACTGACAATTTTCTGTCAGGGAGATATTAGTCTGTCTTAAATTATTCCAGACTAATAAGCACATTAATATTGTGTTGCTCGTTTATCTATGTCTACAGGTTAACAGAAAAAGGGAAGAAAGAAGAAAAATATTAAAAGGTGAAGCCAAAATACTCACCCAAGTAGTTCCATTCAGCTGGAAGAATACCATCTCCTGTCCCTTTTTACTTTAGAAAATAATTTTTATAATCAGCAATTTAAAAGGCAGCCTCCTTTGTATTTAATTGGCACCGTACCTTTGTAGCTTTGAGGTCAAAGAGGTAAACAGCCGTGTCAAATGAATCCAAGCAACTAGCCTGGTAGCTCGTCATGGGGAAGAAATGGATTGTGGCAAGGCATCTGTAAAATTTCCCCAAGGCCATCATGATACAGTAGCTTAAACATGACATATAGTTTTGCAGCCTCCAAGTGATCATTTAGATTAGGTTAAGAGAAAGATCGTTCTTTGTAACAACGAGAACAACAAATGGCATCTAAAAAATATTGGTGCTTCAGCACAAACACACTTACTTAAATTGCATTTGGTCACCCCCCACAGAGAGGAGTGAAAACCTTTTAGCACTCTTAAAAGTGAGAGACGAACAGCGCAGTCGAGAGCCAAGTGTTTCAGAGGTGGAGGCAATGTGTGAACCATCCCTCACCAGCTCAGCCAGGGCTCCCAATTCCCAACCCTGACCATGCCTCTTGCTGCGGGGCTGAGCCGCCTGCCAGCCCTGCTGTCCCTTTGTGCTCGGGAAGATGATGGTTTTATGATGCAAATGAAGGTCGACTGGAAGCCACTGCACCGATCTTGCTCCTGACCACCTGCACCACTTTTTCCTCCTCTGAGACCTGGGATCTCCTTGGTCAAAAATGCATTCCTTTTTACTATGGCTGCTCCTGGTGACTATGACGAGGCACTTGCTTCTCTGCAGGGATCTCCTGTATGAATCAGTATCGCCTAAGGAGATTAGAGGAGTCAAAGACAAAGAGGACTGAGTGCCTATTTCCACCAAGGCCCTAACAGATCTAAAGTGCAGCAACTGCAGAATTACTCCGCTTGCTCAGTCAGAAGCCCTCTTTCTTTCCCCAAAAATAAATCTCCATGGGCTGGGGGGCTGGATTGAGTCCTAAACAGAGAACCCTGATGATGATGCAGACTGAACAGCACAATCCAGTTTTTTCTCCTTGCTGGTTTAGTATATTCACACCATAGAAACACAGTATTTCTGGTTTTGACTGTATCTGCACGCAGCATTGGCATCAGCGGGAGCTGCAAGCCTGTGGTGCCTGGGAACGCTGCGCAGGGCAACACCCCGTGCTGCCAGGGGATGCAGCAGCGGCTTTGTGAGGTGCCCCATGGAGAACTGGTCTCAGTGCAGAGATGTGGTGGCAGACACCTAGACACTCTGCCAAGGGCTTTTGGTGCTGATCCTTCAGTACGTGAAGTTTCTTTCCCATCAGAACAATCTCGGAGGACCCCTCCAGCGCACCCCCATAGAACTGAGATCAGCCTCCGATTCAAAGCCCTGGGTACTGGACTATATTATTAACATAAATTATGGCTGAAATGTAGTAAATTTTATCTTTAAGAGAGCAGACTATACATTATATAATGTTCTAAAAAGAGCATATGCCCCTGATGAATTTATATATTAACTTGCTTATTGACAGCTAGAGCTTTTTTTGCTATTTACCAGATGTTACCTTTCAGCAAACAATCCCCTATAGCAGACTGAGGAAAAGTTACTGTTGAACTTAATCTTAAAAATAAACATTGGAAGTAGAAAACAATTATACACAGAAGATGGCTGAAGAAAAAAAAAAAAAATCAGGACTATCATTAGTTGATAGTTTTAAAGTCAGAAGGAATACTTTGCCCAAATGACAATGTGCCGTCCTGAGATCACAGGAACACGCCAAATGGAGCAACGTGCATGAGACTGTTTTAATGCATTTGCAAAAGGACTGATTATGCGGGAGGAGGAGGAAACACAGAGTTTCAGCTGAGGAAGGAACTAGTAATAATTATCTTGCGTTGTCATCAAACCCCGTATGTAAATATCCAGTAATGGGCTTATGGATCCTCAGGTTAGAAAACTGTTCAGCTTCAGAAACTGAGCGTCAAAGAGATCCAGTCGTGTGTTCAGTTATTCCAGTGTAACCTGAACCAGCTCCATTTAAATAACGAGATTTATTTGAACACATACTATCAAAATTATGAAAGGTTTGTTGAGGTTATATGGTTGCTGTTTTCTTAATGACCATAATTCGCACTAGAAGCAAATGGAAGTGCAGGAGTCTCCATCTTGACTGAACAATTAAATTTGCTTGGGGTATCCAAAACTGAACCAGGACTTCTGCGCTGGAGTAACTGGATGAAATTGTGCAGGTTCATTATGCAAGAGTTAGGCTCATTCGTTACCTTTCTGTCCTTACATCTCTATGTCACTGAATATTTAGCTCTAAGGTAAAGGAAAAAACATTCATGTTTCCTACATAACGTATATTAAATTATTTAGCATATATATTATAGTATGTATAAAAAGGTTCAAACCCTGCCTCAAATTAATCTTTCTTCTTAATTTAAACAAAGAGGCTTTCTCTAGAGGCAAACATAAATCTTACCTCATAATGTCCTTCCTGAGCTAGTGATTGTTAGGAAAGTATCAAGGTGGAATTAGTTTTGCCCATAAGGAATCTCATCTTTTAATGCTTTTAGGTTGACACTAATATTTGGTTTAGATGCCAGAATCAACAGAGCAGTTTTTCTCCTCCAGCAGGGCCACAAGCTTGACAGCCTGCCAGCAGCTCGGGGGTAGAGCAGGTCAGGTACGCTCTCATGGAACAGACCTTGGTGTTTCAGATGCTACTCTGCTGAACACAGAATATTTCTAGGGAAAATACTTCATATTTCAATTTTCACCGTGTTCAAGATTAGTTCCAAGGGACTCCCATCTGTGTTTCTGACAGGTCCATCCCAAGGCAGGCTTTTGCATCTGGCTGCTGAACGGGAACAGAGACACTCTCAGTAATGCTCATTTTACCAGCCTCCAGGTTCTGATTGGTTTTAGTTTACCAGCAGGCTGTATTATTTTTTTGGCTTTTATATTGAGTTATTTTCAGTTAAGACCCAAACCACACATGTACGTGGCAACGGAGTGAGCTGGAAGTGCTCACTGGCTTCTTTAACTCACCTTTTGCCCACTGAACTCAAGCTCTGATTAAACAGGGGTGACCGTGAGGTGCATAGAGGACCGCACAAACAATTAAAATTCTCCAGGTGACAAGAAAAACAGAGACAGAGAACAGACTGAAAGGAGATGACAAAAAAAAACCCCAAACAAACGAACAAACAAACCCCAAAACAGAAAGGAAGAATAAGAAATTTTATGAATTCTTAAGCAGTAATATTGTGATTGACAGTAAAACAAATATTATTCTATAATTGGGGAGTGGGGCATTGAAAGCAGAAAGAGGTAGATTTTGGCTGTGTTTTCACTAGGCTGACTATCTTCTGCAGATTCAATGTAAACCTACAATTTTGCATTCCTTTATACGATTTGCAGTGTTCAAATCTCCATACTTGCCTCTGAGTGTAGTTGCTAGGCGTGGACATATTTGCAAATTCTGATTTGTGCTGCAGCGGTACCCCAGGAGGAAGAAGGTGTTCAAAGCTAAGTCCTCAAACCTCAAAGAGTTAATGATGAATTTATTTCTTTCTTTTTATTTACCAAAAAAAAGGTTAAAAAAAAGTCAAGCCCTGCCGGCAGTGGAACCTTCAGGATCTGAACACATACAGAGCTGCCTTGTGCAGGATGAGGACATCCTGAAATAGGCACTGAGAAGGCACAAACTGCCCCTATTCATGGGAAACCAGGGCCTGCTAGAGTAAATACTAACATTGTTAACCCTTTCAACTCCAAGTGGAGACAACAGGAAAAGCAGGCTAACCTGCATGCTCTCCATGCTTTGCTTGTCAGAGCAGATTTACCGCTTGAACAGGCCTGCATCTTTGGGAAAAAAAAATTGTTAAGTGTTCTCACTGGGCTTTTGGGGCTCCATTACCAGGGTCGCTGCCTTCATCCTCAGCAGCAGTGTGGAGGACTAAATTAGAGTCGAGGATTCAGTGTCCAATCTGCTTTAACCCTGGGAAGCTAAGAAACAGTTACTATTACAGAATTCTATCCCAAAAGACAGAAGTCAAGCTAATCCACATCTGAGCTTTTCTTCCTTTCTTCTACCTCCTTTCTTCCTCTTCTGTTGTCAAAAGCCAAAGGCAAGTCTTCCTGCATGTGAAACAAGGATGCCTGAAGGAGGAATTAATGGTTTGAGAGACTGGCTACTCCTTAAAGATTTTTAAAAACAGTGCTATGCAAGCGTCCCAAAACTAGCTCCAGCATTTCACAGGCTTGTCCCCAAGTTGTCATCAGCTACCAGGAGGCTGGATGCAGATGTACTGCATTGCTCATGGGAGATCTCTGTCCTTTCAAGTTGAAGGTGCAGCTTCAAACAGTGCCACCCGTACATAGGCATATCTTATACCGTAGATAGATCAACAGCTAATGTTAACCCCCAGGTTAACCATACAAGCCTTAATCTAAACTCATGACTGGTATGTGTTAAATGAAGCCCTGAATGAGAAATAGTTTACTCAGAGGTCACAAAGGCATCTAACGGTCTGCAAGAAGATCCTTTACAGCTGAAACTGGAGACTCAGTAGGTAATCACCCTATGAAATAAAGATACTTGAGCCAGCATTATCTCATGTAGGAGCCTCCTGTGTTTTGGCAAGGGGACAGTTCTGTTGTCTGTTGGCAGAGACTGATGATTTGCACTAGGTAAACCAGTTTTAAGTTAGAAATTCACGCTGCAGTGCTGATACTCTGGCCACAGGTCTCTTACAGATTGATGAGATTTCTTTTCAGTTCTACTAGCAGTGCTAGCTCAGAGAAAGAAAGACTGCAGGTTCCTTATTTGTAAATAGTTTCCGTAGGGAGAAGGACTGTTCACCCTCAAGTTTTCCAGTAGATAAATTGTGCAAAATGAACGAGACTTACTTACAAGCTCAATTTAAAAGAACTGATCATCAGAAAAACAGAAGAGGATTTTCCTTTGCTCAGGGGAGAGTTAGTAAATGGAATAAGACACTGAAATTACTGATAAGAACAGCCAGCAGAAATTGTTTCAAAATAGAGGAAGGAAAGAATTTAGAAGAAAAGATGTGAAGTATAACTGCTGGCTACAGTTACAGATGTTATTCTCAAGCTTTTGTGTTCCCTGTACAACACTGAAAATACTAAATAGATTTTTCTTCTAGCACACATACATATAGTAAATCAAATGGGAAGCACATCTTAGGGAAGAATTTAGTTCTGTGGTATAATAGCTAACAGACTAAAATCTATTTCTTCACTTAAATAGCTGCATTGTCTTCAGTAAGGATTATCACATGCATATCCAGCTGCTATTAGATCATTTTATTCCAGGCTATATGTATTCTGGAGTCCCTTGTGACAGTTATGAAATTCAACCACAAGCTATTGTTGAACTTTATGTATCTCCCATGGCTTTCAAAAGATTAGGCTGGCAAGACCATAATTATTAAAAAAATATAGTTCTCACTTTACATTACCAGCCTTCAAAGTTTTTTCAAATCTAATGTCTTCAAGATCAAGTTAGTCAAGAACACATTTCTGATGTGAGTATTTTGGCTTCCTTTCTCAAAGAACAATGGCTAAATTCACTGTGGCTATAAATGAAGACACTTGATGTAAGCTAGGGATGGATTTTCTCTAACTAGAAAAAAGAACATGTGCTTGTGGGGTTTTGCATTTTGTTTCAGAAAAAAAAAAAAACAACAACAACTTTGTAATCACACAAAAATAAAGGATAAAAAATAAAAATCCAGGAAGAAAAACAAAAGCTTTCCCTTTAGCTATAAGTGATCTACTACCTTAATTAATAAAGCTGACACCAGCACTTTTATTAAATCCTCTAAGCTGAGAGTTCTGTAACCCTGACAGGCCAGATTTCTAGTTGAAGAAAACCCCCCACAAATATTTCAGTCAGGATAATAATGTCTTCTACTTTTCAGTAATAAGAAGCTGGGATGCAAAACTAAAGCTGCAGTGCACAAGGAGAGAAATCTTTCACCTCATCCTTGAAGGAGGCTGGGACAGCTCCAGGCATGTGGATCCTGGCATTCCTGGTGACACGACATGGGGAACGTGTCGCCAGTAGGAGACAGAGCACTGGCTCTCAGTGCTGTCACGGTCACGTTGAAAACACCAGGGAGCCTTTGTCCCAACATTTACTGCCTGAAAATCAAAAACTGAACCTACCAAATTGTATCACAGGGAAAGCGAGTAGCCTGAATTTCAGGGGTTAAATGCAGTTCATGGTTAAATACAGCTCTCCTCACAGTTGATGAACCTGTAGCCCTCAACGGTGAGTCAGTGTTTCTATAGCCGAGACGCCTGGGTGCCCTGAAGCGTCTCAGCCCCTGTATTTTCCATTGCTTCTTATTCACTACAAAACACACCCAGCTTTTGAAAATTTGACATCTGCTAACATAGGTGTTGTTAAATGACTCCATCAAATACAAAACAGCAGTGAAAAAACACTGTTCCTGAAGCGTAAGGCAGTGCACGTAGGATACCATTAAGTTTTAATGATTCACATCATCTGCTCACATTGACTTTGGCTGAGCTTTTCAGGGAAAAAGGAAGGTTGGAAACAAGAAAAGGAAAAAAAAAAAAAAAAAGAGGCATTATCTCAGAAAACGGTATAACTAATGGTATAACTAGGAAAATGGACCTTACTTGTTACTTACGATATTTCCAGCCTGCAAAAGAAGAAGGATGTTCTCAGGATGAAGACATAAGAAATTGGGATGTGGAAGACCTACTTCAAGATCCCAGTTTGCCTCTGTAATCTGGGCAAATCATTAGGCCTAGGTTCTTACAGAGCTAAGGTAAGCCATCTTCTTGCAGGCAGTTTCCTTCACAGGCTCTCCCCTCTGGAATAAAGGTAATACACAACCTTATCTGTTTGTACTATAATCTTCCTGAGGCAGAGGGATTGCACCCTAGAGACTCAAAGCTGTGTATGTGGGCATCTGCCCATCGTTGCCCTGCTTACCTTCCAGGAGTGCTGCCACACGGCCCGCAAAAAAAAAGAAAGACCCTCAGAAACCAACACATAGAGAAGATAGAGCTGGGCAAGAGAGAAGAGAGAATTTTTGATTCATCAGAACATACACAAATATATATAAATATATCTATCTATATATATATGATGATGCTACTGTGCTAAGCCTGTACCTACTGGCAGCCTGCAGTCGCCTTGGATGTGCTCTCCATACACACACAAGACTGGGCCCAGCTAAGGAGACAGACTCGTTTCGAGCAGGTTTTGCCTTCAGTTTTAATTCCAACGCAGTAACAAGGGGATGATTTAAGTGTTTTGGGAGTTTTGTTAATGTCACCCGGCAAAAAAAGAAATCACAGAAGCAGCTCAGCAATGTATCTGAGAACATGAAGAGCAGTTAGGTGCCCACAGGACAAGTTGCATATATTTATACTGTGCCTAAGACAGTGGCTCACAGATCCTGGGAGAGGTTTTGAATGCTCTTGTTGTTTAATTAATTTGGAGAAGCTACTCAGAGCTTCAATAGCAACTCACATTTTACAGAATCTAGTTCACCTCTGAGTTCCAAAAGCACAATACGACAGTCTCACATCACACATGTAGCCTAACATCACACAATTTCTTAAGAAGAGACGTAGGACAACATGCTTGGAAACCTCTACATTGTCTTTAGGAGCCGTTCCCAGAGCTGCTGGAGCAGCAGCAGTGGAACCTTACATCTGAGTCCCAGTGACAGAACAGGAGCTGAGCAAGTCACTGAGGTCATTTAGAGTTATTGAAGGTTGGATGCAGGAATTTATCTTGGAAGTGTTAAACCAAGAGATTTCTTCTAACTGAGCAATATTTTTCAATAATTTACCATTTGTACTTTGGCCTATACAAAGGTCATATTGCTGTGGTTTAACCCCAGCCAGCAACTGGGACCATGCAGTCGCTTGCTCACTCCCCCAGTTGGGATGGGGGAGAGAACCAGAAGAGTAAAAGTAGGAAACATATTTTTGATACAGGTCATGAAACATGATCTCACTGGAGATACCGTAACTCATACGGCAGTTTTATGGGTTTTAATTTCTTAATGGGACCAGCACTGGGATGGCAAGTGTTAATGTATTAAAGGTTTACATACTTGAGGGGTGTAAGGCTTTCCTACCTCACAATCTGATTTTCCATTCCATCACTCTTCTTTTATGTTGATCACCATGCTCTGCATGTTTCTCTATTTTATACAAAAGAATTAAATCCTTGCCATAAACATTTCCAAGTCTTCATTCATCAGTCCATTACATGCCTCATAGACAAATGTCTTACAGAACTGGATTCAAAACAGACAGAAATGGCTTCTAAGAATATTAAAGAAAGCAAGAAAAGCAAACAGCAGGAAAATTTCAGAGTTCAGAGCATCAGTCCCAAAAGTAGGAAGAAAAGCAATGCAGTAGCCCATCTTTAACAAAAGGAATCATTTATCATGACACTTAAATGCATTAACAAGCCACACCTGCATCAGAATGGCTGTGACAGTGCAAACCAGCTAACCTGGGATTAGTTTTACACACACACACAGAACCACAGAATGGTTTGGGTTGGAAGGGACCTTAAAGATCATCTAGTTACAACTCCCCTGCCATGGGCAGGGACACCTCCTACTAGACCAGGCTGCTCAAAGCCTCATTCAGCCTGGCCTTGAACACTTCCAGGGACAAATTAGAATAAAAGGGCGTCTCACGTGTCCAATTGCTATGGAGGTCCAAGGCAGCGGGGAGAAATAGCTGTGAAAAAGGCAAGGTTACACTGGGTTCAAAGAAGCCCCAATGAATACGAGGTTGGAGAACATCCCACCACACAAGTGGGAAGGTTATTTCCAAACATAGCACTATTGATCTTCAAACTCTACTTTCTCCGATGACTTTATAAAACTCTTTTTTTGCTGATGTTTTTTTTTTCCCCAGTAGGATTGGCATACGTATATTGCGGAAAGTTTTTAATAGAGAAGCAAACTGCACCACTCTGGGACACAGAGCATTTAACCTGGGAGCGAGCAGCACCCCTTGGCACAGCTTACACCTACCCACTGCAGGCGGGAAAGCTGGAAGCTCCCAGTGTCCAAGGTAATTGGGAACTTTTCCTATCCCAGTGCAGTCTTGCACTCAAATTAGTGAAATGTCATCATTTAATATTCCC
>VXBH01007708.1:248026-329819 GCA_013400035.1 Rynchops niger | reverse complement strand
CTCTCCCTGCGGGGATGCGCCGGGAGAAGCCGCTTCCCCGCTGCCGGTGCCCCGGCAGCACCGGGCCCGCCGCCCCCCGGGCGTCTCTGCAGCCTGGCGGGTCTCCCCACGCCGCTGCCCACGGCCCGGTGTGGGGGTCCGGCTGCCCGCCTCGGCTCGCAGGTGGCAGCTGGGTCTCGGGGAGCGACAGGGGAACGAAGAGCCCAGCCCCGGTACGGGGAGTCTCGCACCCCGTCAGGAATCCCGGGCGGTGGGATGCGGGAAGCTGCCGGCGTCTGGGTGGGAGATGGAGAGAGGTTTTACCGGCCCGAGGGGGCACCTTGCTGCGGGGGGGGAGAGGGCACAGCTGGGGAGAGAAAAGGATGTTCCCGTATGAGGGCGCAAAATGGAGCAGAAGAGTGCCCTTGAAGGAGACGGTGTTCAAAGCATCACCCTCGCAGCTCAGCAGCATCAGAAGCGTCTCCAGTGCCTGGAGAGCCAGGTCGTCGTTTCTTTCCTGTTTTGAACATCTGTGTGTGGTATTCTTTCTTGCCTTTGCACAGTCAGATAAACTTCACAGCTCTTTCCCCTTGTTTCTCTGGTTTTCATTTAGTTCAGGTGTCAGCTTACCAAAGTTGGATATAATAAATATTTCACTGTAAGTTTCATTGTTTCCATTTTTAAGAGTTTTAGTGTAGCTTGTTCCCAACAGTTTTAAAAGTTTTAAACTTTTAAAGCAGCTTGAGAAGCATTCCCCCCACCCCAAACTTAACCCATTTGAAGTAAAAATCAGAAATGTAGTCAAAGCTACCAGAGCTCTGCATTTCAGGGACTGAAATCAGGATTGTGGATTTAACAGTTCTGTAAATTCCTTTCTTGTGGGCCAGTTGTATGTAGTATGTAGGATGTGCTTGTACATTGAGGCCCCATCTTTTTTTTTTTTTTTTTTTTTTTTTTGTATTAATGATCAACAAAGAAAACCACACAAATCTACAGTAATAGAAAATACACATTGCAACCATGCAAAAAAACCCCAATCTATCAAATGCAATAACAGAGACAAGATTGCTGACACTTTTTCTCAATGGGGTTGAATCAAGTTGTAGTGTCAAAAGGATCCTTTTGTAAGGATTGTTAATTATTGTTTATTTGTGAAAACACAATTGCACAAATTCACTATCTGGCAGAAAGGTAGGCTTTAACTCACCAGGCTGACCTTGCCATCAACAGAGAGAGAAAAGTGCCTCCCTGAGGTCATTTATCTGATATTAATATCCAATGTGTGTGGTATAAATTGCTGTCTGGAGGTGACGCTCGCACACCGTCTACCCTGGAAGGGATGAAAAATGTGACCTTTCAATGGCAAAAATCAGTGAGTCCTTTCCCATTCCTATCCAGGTGTAGTGTCATTCCCCTGGCCAGGATGGTTACCCAAAAAACACACAAACAGGACAAATGGAAAGCTTTTCCTTTTCCTGAAACCATTCCCTCCCACATGTGGGTGAGCTGTAATTGTGGGAATGTTAAGGTGTTTCTAAGCTTACGAGAACAATTGTAATAAGTTAGGCACTGCTGTGTTGAGTGTCCCTTAATATAAGTCAAGCCATTTTATTCTTCTCCTTTCTTAGCACTGTAAGTGTCATCTTGTGGAGTTAAATGATCTAGCTAATTGTAAGCTTTCCTAATAAATAGTAAGTTTTGTCTAAAAAAAGGCATCTATGAATGGAAAAAAAAACAATACCTACCAGGAAGAGAATGGTAAATACTTCCCCCCACCCCCCTTATATTTTTCTCCCATTTGTTTCTTCTGAGCTCAGCTGGTGTATAAAAGGAGTTAATGATGATAATGAGCTTACATTTACAGCGCCTTTCTTCCTGAAGAGTCCCAAAGGGCATTACAAACAGATATGATAAATTCACTGCTTGTTCTTAAAGGATACTGAGGAATATTGCTTCTGGCTTTTATATGGAAGGAGCAGACAGCAGTTAGCAGACATGCTGCCCTTCTGCATACTTCTGCAAGAAATATGGATCAGGAAGAAGAAGGTTAAGCAGTGCTCAGTTTACGTCACTGATCCTTTAATGGTGAGAGAAGAACTGAATCGTGCACAGGTTTTCCAGTCTCAGCATTCTGCCTGCTTTGCAATAGAGAAAAGTGATTTCTAAACAGAAAAAAGTCTCATAAATTATTATCCTTTGCTTACATTTTGTCATATTTCTCTTCATTAAGTATTTGGCTTGTTACGAAGAGCGGCACATGCAAAAAACCTGGATTTTGTAGCTTGTGGCCATATAACGACCCTGCCTGGAACGGCAGAGCTTGTATTTATGTAGAGGTGATGGAAGTCTTCTTCTGGGCTTTTGTCTTGCTAAAACATTTACATCGAAGGGAAACAGAGGAATGATACTTCCTAGAGCTTTCTTATCTCATTGAAACGTAGTTTTGTGTAGAGTTAGGTGTAACTGCACCCCACCGTAATTTCCTAATTCTGCCAGTCTGAAAAGGCCCTATTTTGCTGGCTTTAAAAACAATTAATTTGGCATTATGCTAGTCCCCTGTTTAGTATTGCTGCCCTGTCAGATGCTGAAAGTTACTGTCTGAAGGTTGCGTTTTCCCAGTTTCTTTGGTCTCAAATATTTAATTGAAATTTTGCTGCAGTCCATATAATTTTTGAGTTGATTTTTTTTTTGGGGGGGGGGTGTGGGGTGGACGGGGTGTGTTGTTGGGTTCTGTTTAAGGGGGCAGTCCATATGTCCTGTGTCTTTCAAATAGTGTTGGTATTTCTTATGATAAGATTTTCCTTTAGGATAAAGCTCCTACTCTGTCATATTCTGATACAGCCTCCAGTTCAGTCAGGCTTTCACAACTCATAGTGTGCTTCTCTTCTAAAGGAGTTGTACATGTTTTGACAGTCTTTCTACCAATTCATGCATCAGCCTAGAAATATTCTCACAAACCACAAACAGAATTTATAACACATTAAAAAAAAAAATAATAATTTTTTCTCTGTTAGATGAGGGAACTAAAATTCAGAGATGTTTTTGCTGCCAAAATCTATAAAAGGAAAACCAATAAACATATTCCTACCTGAAAAAATATAAAATGATGGAATTTGAAAGGTTTCCAAATACATTCATTCTTTTTTTTCTGTTGGTCTTCTACGACATTTCAACTATGATAAAGAAATAAATAGGCTATAAATGCCTGCAATGTTGGGTTTTTTTGACATGCCCAATGTCCATTACCTGGGTAAGTGATGCTCTTAGCCTGACCACGTTACTGTGTTGTAGCAAGAAGGCCTTACTGCTGTCCTTTTCAGCTCTCCTCAGGGATCATACTCAACAGGTCATCAATGAAGAAGAAAAGGAGTAAATTTCCCAAAATAACTTATATTCTGTTGGGGTTTTAAACTACGGTGTTCCCGGCTACCTTACACTCCACTCTCCTTCCTTGTTTAGGCAAATGTAATAGGACAAGTTTTTTCCTATAGAAAAAAGACTGATTTTCTTATGTTGTCTTCTTACATCTCACTGGGTTTTGATGTGTATTTTCTTGTCATAAAAAACTTAGTTCAGAGAGAACATAAACATTTCTGTGATGCGGTATCATTGGAATTTTTATTTCAGACAGATCAAAATCCCCTAATCAATAGAAGGACTTTTGTTGTTGCTTATATGGCTGGGTCGGGCTCTGTAATAATAAATAAATGTTGAAAAGTTTGAAATTGAAATTCAGAAAGGAATTCAAAGTTTAATGATAATATTGGGAATTTCCTGTAATTGCTGTTCTGATTCTGCATTTATTGATGTCCGTTAGGAAAGCTTATGGTGGCTCCTGAGTATAGATTGCTATTCTTGTCTAGTTTCCCATTTTAAATTATAATACTTTTCCTTTTAACCTTTCTCTTTCGCTGAAGTTTGAGTTCCGTTTTAAAGGGCAAGCATCACTGCTCCCATCACACTGTCCAAATAGATTTGTCGTTTAAGTTGTCCTTGTTTTGAAAGGTAAGTACCAGCAAACCTTATTACTATTAGTAAAAAAGAAACAAGTGATCATCTTACACGGAAAACTAAAATGTGGTTGATACTTGCATTACTGCTTTTCTGTCCTATTTTATCCAAAATGCAGAAAATATGTAGAATGTCCAACAACATCGATCGTTGGAGAGAGACGTCATCAATACTTTTTTTAAGGTGGATTACTTGGGTAATAAGTTATATTTATATAATGTGGAGCTGTGGGAAAGAGTGTCTATTATTAGTGAGTATCCTTGATAGACCATGGATTAAGACAATGAGGGTGAAGCCACGTGTGTCATGTCCATCCACATCAAATTGTTCTATTTCAGTCTCTCATGTCAGCATTGTCCCTTTTACCTGTGATCATCTTCACAAGTTTCTGTGCAGAAAGTGCTCGAACAGATAAAAGGTCTCAATAATCTACAGTACTAGAGGTGAGATACAAAGACTGTTTGTTTTTAATTTGCCTGGCTATGAAATTCAGATAAAAGCTTTCTTTTTTAAAAGTTTATCCAAGATTTTCACTCTGTAATCAGTAAGAAATCTAGAAGGGCGATAAGAGTCTTATGGACACAGGTTAAATCTTTACAGACATTTAAAAAGGTAGCTGGTTTCAGTTTTCAACCTAACAGTTGATCACTGCATTTCAGAGATTTCTTAGATAATTGGTTGGTTGTTTTTTTTGGTGGTTTTTTTTTTTGGTTTTGTTGTTTTTTTGTTTTTTTTCTCTCTACTTTATACGAAATATTTTTTCCTATATTTACCAGAGGCCTTCTGCTTGCCCCATGCAGAAAAACGGCCATGGTCCTTCTCCCTTTCTTGATCTCCAAGACTCCCTATTTCAACTCATGTGGTTTGGAACTATAAACCCTAAAAAGCTCAAACTAGTATTCAGAGCTTCAAGTCAGTCTGACCTTGCGATGCAGATAATCACCAGGAACATTGCTCCAGTTAGTAATTTCTTGCCCTAGTTCGTTATTTAATGCAAAACTGAAGTTCAAGGGAAACTAAGACCTGAACTGTGGTGACTTCTAAGTTGTGGTCCATGAACTAAGGAAGATTTGGGAGGCCATAGCATGGTTTCACAGCTGGTGTGGAGAACCTGATGGAAGAATGAAAGCTCCACCATTTCCAGTTGAAGCTGTACTGAGAAATTCCAAAGAGTTGGCAGTAGTTCATAGATCCAAAAGGTTTTGGAAGCACTTCTGTCCTTGAGATGTCCCAGGTTGCCCAGCATAGCAGCATCTCCTCCAACCCCGCCTGCAGTCCAGCCTGGACTGGGAGATAACATAAATCTCAGCGTGGCAGAGGCAGTCAAATGACATCTCAGTTGTTGGTTTTAAATAACCAGTGCAGCTATAAAGAGAAATGAAGAAAATGAGGGGAAGGGGAGCTGAGGAAGACTCTGAAGGACAAAGAGGGAGAGAAGTCAAGGTGTTTGACAGAAAAAAAAAGTCATGAGTGAGGAAGAAGGTATCCTCTTGAGAGAACATGAGTAAAAGAACAGTTTAAGGAATAAAATGTAGCAGGAGACCCTAAGGCATAGAGGCTGCCTCATCCCTTGAAAGCACGGAGCAGACAACTTCAGATTATTTGTCCCTATCCCCTGTTGTTATCTCCCAGTGTCATGATCTCCGTCCCTCCCTCCTGTGTGCATCTCAAGATTTTTCTCTAGTTTGGAATGCTAAAGTGTATTTCATAGAATCATGGAATCATTTAATTGTAAACACTTAAAACCTCACGTTTCCTCTATACACAGAGGCTTTTCTCCCTTCCTGTGCCACATTAAACTACTAAATATGCAGACAAAACATACATTAGCTTTTGTGCCCGATGAAGCGCACTCCAAACCCTCACACGTGGTGCTGCCCTTCATTCCTGAGGGTAAGTGAAGGCCATTGCTTTGCCTATACAAGATAATTGTTTTTCTGCTGCGGACTGTCCCTTCTCCAATGCGGTAGCTTGCTGCTGTCTTATTGGTTTTAAAGTTGGACCTTAGTTTGCTGTTTTCTGCCACTTTAATGTTACTCCAACTGTAATTTCATCTGCAGAGCTCATTTACATGCTGTTTTCCTTTTCTTCCAGCTTATTAATGAAGTTATTAAAACAAGAAACAACTTTATACCTTGCAGGAGACCCACCACATCCTTCCCCACAACTTAGTGCAATCCGCTGCCATTTCTCATCAGCCAGTGTTTGTGATCCTTCAACCTGTTTTCAATTTACATGACAGTGCTCACATCCAAAGCAATTTGAATTCATTTTGGGAGATTTAGTGAGACACTGTATTAAATCCTTTATTAAAATCATGCTGTGTATCTTTCATCCAGGATTTCTGCAGCTCTATCAAAAAAAGCAATCACGTTTCCTTGGCACGACATGTTCCTTATGAACCCGTGCTGCTTATTGCTTACTGTTCCATTATCCTTTGAATGTTTAGAGGAGTGTTTTGGGGTTGGGGTTTTTTCCATTTATTTTCTTTTTCCCCCTCAGCAACTGTTCATTTCTTTCGCATTATGGAATATGCTTGAAATTAGATTCCTCGTTTAATAAACCACTCATCTTCCCTTTACTGATGTTTAAGGCGACACTTGCTATGCTATATGACTTCTCAGAAACACTTTTTGAGGGCTTAATATTTTCAGTGTGCACTCAGGGATGCCTTTAACCTGGACTAATTGGCTGGATACAACTGTTTTTCTTCCCTGTGTGCTATCAATAGCAGTTTTTTATTTCTTGTTTTCTGTCAAACCTGCTTTCAATAAGAATAAATAACAAATACATGTATCTGGGAATCATGAGTTCTGCCCACCTCTCTTCTACCGAAGCAGCCCTATTTTTGGGCTATGTTTGCATTCATTTTTTTGGTAATATCTTTTAACAGTCCCCTTTGGTATCATTAACTTGTTCTTGGCTTTATCCTGAAAGCCATTGAGCACTTTGACTGTGGTCTAATGAAATTGTACGAATATATTTATTTTTCATCACTGAAGTCATCATGGAGTTTTTTGGGGGAATATTAGTACATTCAGGTTAAGCACAAGGTTTTATGCTTTGCTGTTGCTCATGCAAGTCTCCTTCTACGGTTCATCTTTTCCCTGGATACTAGCCCACTCTGTATATTTTGTTTGCTTTCTTCTTCATAAGTAAATACATCACCCTGGGGAGAAGAGTTATTTAAAACTGTATGATATATTTCATACACATTCTCCCTTTCATGTCATCTTTGTTCTCAGTAAAGCACAGATCCAGAGCGTGTTAAAGTTGGTGAGAATATTTCAATTCACTGCAATGAATTTGGATCACACTCTTAGTTGTCAAATTTCATAATTTTTTTTTTATTTGGGGTCCTCTTATCTATTGTTTTGTTTTGTCTTGTTTTTTCCTTTGCTTTTATTTTTTTCCTCTCTCCCTCTTCAATATCCCATGATAAATTGATAGCTTCTGAAGGTTAACAATGAATAGGGAGATCTTCTATCTGCATCTCAGCAGATGGAGGTTATGTTTTGTATTTTTTCATGTTAAGCCCTCGTAAGGGACATATCTGTTACCTCTTTAGATGTAGCTTGATCTTCTGTATTAGCATAATTTTCCATATTTGTTTTAAAGACTGAAATTCTTGCCTTCTATAACACAGTTCCAATTTGCCAGCATCTCTTAATGAGGACATGGTATAAAGTCATCGGTGATGTCAGCAGGTCATTGAGGAGAAGAGGCCGTCAGGGATGCCAGCTCTTCTGTCATTGGTCTTATGAATCACAGATGTCCTGGACCACACAAGGCTCCTGAGGGCGTTGGTGAAAGCTGCTTGTGGTCATGTTATATTAGGCTGTGCTTTTGCTACCTAAATTGCATCAGCACTCTTGTCTGTTTAGGTGGAAACCTCAGCTTGCTGCATGAGCTAGTATGATTCCATTGAAATGATCAGCAATTACCCTAATTTAAGCAAGAACCATTGTTACCAGAATGCCTCTGTAAAATGAAATATCATGAGGAGGCACTTGCTAGCCCTGCCCATTAATAAATTCCAGGATGCTTTTTACAAGGCTGAGGATATCTTGACACTGAGAGTGCGGTCATTTCCCGTACCAGAAATGTCTTCACTGGAGTGGTGGGTGAATGACTTGTACAGTGGGACAAATGCTTGGCTGTGGTTGTTCTTTGCTAGTCAGGCCAGCAAAAACACAGGGACAGAGTTAAAGTAAATTGCCTTTTAGCTACACTGATTCTAAAGCTTCTAAAAACTGCTTTGAGGTTCAGGGACGCTCACAGAAATAGTGTTCTGGACTGTTATCCGCAGCCCTCTTTTCTCCTGAGGGATGTAACAGAGCCATCCTAGATGGTGTTCGGCAACCAGCAATTTTCTTAAATCAGGAAAACCTCACTTTCCTTGTTTTAGCTGCATTTTAATAGTTGTACTTCATAGCGTAAAGGGACCAGAAGAAAAGGTCAAGGATCCAGTTTGGTCACTGTAAAGAGCTTTAGAAATGTGTCATTGACCTCCCAAAGAACTCCATGGGGTCCTGAACAACAGAGAAAGCTATATGTTTTCCAGAAGGAAAATATATTATTGGCTGGAAGAGGTGATTAAAAATGTTTTAAAAAAATAATAATAATTCAAAATCCACCAAATAATCTGGAATCCCCTTTTAAATAACTCCAGTTTGCAAGAAAGCCAATGGCATTTATTTTTCTTTCTAGCTTTACTTACAGGCTGTAAATTAAGAATTATTATAGTCTAATCACAAAATGAGTGTTATCTGTTTTGATATGCTTATTTCTTTGCTTTTAGCAGCCGCTGTCAAACTGTATTTCATTTGGGTGCTGGCAAAATGTTGGCTTACTGTAGAGTGAACCACAGACACGTTTCATGTGTAACACACGTGCATCGTGGAGTCGGAGCCTGGCTGAGTCGCACCTCGCTGTGAGCTAAGGCTTCTGTCACGTCCCATCCAACATTACACCGGTAAGGGACAGAATTTGAAAGATACATTCAATTAATATTCTAAATAGGAAAGGGCTGTGCTTTTATGTTCGTGAAGATCCTTCCTTCTGTTTTTGAGACTGAGCCTCTCTGAAAAGCACTCACAGTTCAGCTCGAGTCAGCCACTTGAGCTTTGCTTAAAATGAGGGGCTGCTCTTTCTAACCACTTGCAGGGAAGGCTTTAGCTGGAGCCGGGAAACAGAGCACAACCCAAGCTGCCAGCTTGTTAGCGTGAGAATCCCGCCTTCATTGAAGTCTTCGGATTAATGACTTCAGACAGACAGATGTGAGACTCTGAGGCCATGTGTGGGGGAAGGGGTTTCTTGTCGGAGGGCTCTGGAGTGTTCTTGGTGGCGAGTAGTTGCTTTATTCCCTGAAAAACACAGGGTGGTGACTGAGCAACTGTGAAGGAAGGCTGGGAAAATGGAAGGAAAAATATAAATATTGCAGGTATCTTTGTGCTACTCTGAGTCCATCCAAGAAAACCTCGCACCTTCTTTATGTTCACTGTATAAATCTTAAGCTAAAATGAGTTCCCAACATCTGAATATAGTAATGTTACCAATGCATCGTTGCTAATGGAAGTGACCTGAGTTTCCCATGAGCCATCATTGCAGGAGAACAGATATTTCTTTGGGGTAGAAGATTTTACAAAACACCAGATCTGTCATGGCAAATCCATCAAGATTATCCCCTGCACACTAGCTTTCCTGCTATGCTATCAAAAGTAAATAATATCAAATAAAATCTGAACATCTTCATCAAGCACTTACAAATTAGGGGATACCCTCTAGGGCACAAGTCACAGTATGTGCTTTTTACAATAAAATATTTACATATTCTGTGACATCTGTATAGTAGAAGAGAGTATAATCTTGAATAGCATTTGGAATGCAACTGTGCACATAGAAGGGCAAATAGAAAGTTACACGGTATTTCACAGAGTGCTTATAAAATTATTATGGGAGTATAAAAATGCATAACACTGATATCCTGAAATGCATGTAATAGATTTTTTGTACAGATTTTTGCATAGTCCAATTTAATACTAATTACATTTTTATAACACTGTATGTTGTAAACGCACATATGCACACCTACTGTTCCACACAAACACGTGCTCTGTCATACACTTACTAAAGTGTGTATGTCACACTTTCTATTTTATGTTGTATGTTAATGTTAAAACCAAGAAAGCACAGGCATATTTTCAGTCTAAATTCGTAACACTGGGAACGGGTAAATGGGAACAGATGTGATGTAGAAGGAATTTTATTCTGGAGGGCTGTCATAACAGATTTAAGCTATCCATCTGACTTCATATTCAATGGTAGAAACTTTCAACAGTGGGTGGTGTATGAGCACAGAGGCACACCAGTGTAGAGCACAGCGAGTAGCTCTTAAATATAGCCAACGTAAAGCCTGGTGAAAGCTTTAGAAATAATATGCAGCAGCTGATGCAAAAAAAATTGCTGGGTGGACATAATGTGTCACAATGGCCCATCACATTGAGATAATGTACAGCTGCAACAACGTCAGCTGCCCTATCAAGAGTCCTGTGACCGTGTCTTGGAATAATGCAACTGAACAAAAATAATAAAAAAGGCTCTGTTAGCATATGCAGTGTGGTGATAGGTTGGGGCTGTCTTTTGAGCACCCTCTTGAAGTGTGTGACCTCTGCCAAGAACATGGATTTTCTCAGGTTTGGGGATGAATAACTCTTGACGCATTCAGTTAACAGTATCTTTCAAACTTTCCCATGGAGCAGGCCCTGCAGCTGCAAGGCCAGAAAAATATATCATCTTGCATCATCAGCATAATGGTAATACTCTGTCCTGTGTTCAGTAATGATCTCACAAAGAGACCGTATTTACAGCGGGGAAATGGGAAAGGAAAAGAGCCTTGAAGGGTGCCACATTTCAAATTCCTTTACTCTGACACATAATTACCCAGCAAAGCCAGTGATCTCCCATTTTTTAGACAGCTGGAAAAGGAAGGATGCTCTTATGGGTAAGACCTTGGGAGATACAAGCTCAATAGCTGGCTCTGAGAGACTTTTTTTAGTGTGCCCTTGAGCAAGTGCTTCAACTGGCCACTATTTGGTACCCCTTATTTACAAGACAATCACTATTTCTGGTCTTTTAATTGTCTTGATATTTCTAGGCCCTTGGGGATGTCACTAAGTCGCAGCAAAACATCTATAAAGTGTCAAACACATGATGTTCCAGTGCTATTCGGACCTGTGTGCACTACCGAGCTGCAAACAATGAACAGCGAATAAGACTCCAGGAGAACAGCTTTAGAAACACCAGCCATTTGCTCTGGTTGCTAAAATGAAATTTTATGGGTTTAAAAATTCCAGGAAAATCTAAAAAATAGCACAATATTTTTTAGGGATAGACCAGCGATGACACCTATAAATAATGCTGCCCTTAAATTTAATTCCAGAGTTTTTCCGTCTTCCTAGAAACTGGCAAATCTGAGTAGGATTATTTGCTTCAGGCAGAATTTTTAGGCTATTTTCTTGGAAAGTTTCTGGGTTGACCGTGAAGGAAACAATCTATTGTTTGATCACTGTGAAATGCTGACACTTGTTTCCTTTGGAAGCTTTCAGGCAGAAGCTTGAAATGTTTTGCAAAAGGGCAGAGAAAGAGGAGGTTCTCTTTTATTGTTTCCTTGAAATGTTATTCCACTCGAGCTGGTTTTTGTCTCTGCGAGATGCCTGGTGCGCATCCTGTTTTGCCTGCAGATGCTCCAGCACTCTGACCCAGACACACACATGCCAGTGCCAATGTTTGTGGGCTGAACATTCACCACCCCGAGGGGACAGCACCAAATCAGGACTTTTCTCTGAAATTTCTCATCCCAATTGCTGGTGCCATGAAGATGTACGTAGCTGCAGACACAGGGAGCAAAAGGAAGGAAATCCCTTCTTCTACCATTCATGTTGTTACTAATCTCCCTGTTCTAACCAGAGATCAGAAAAGAATTAAAAAATAATTTCAGCATCAGAAAAGGAAGGAAGACAGGAGTTTTGCAGGGGAGGCACCTAGGGGTGAGGAACGGAGTGGAAGGGGACATGGGAGAGGATGAAGTTGGGGGAGTGAAAAGTCATGAGTCTGGAGGAGGGGGAAATGGGGCAGGAGACTGGGAGCTGACAGACAAAAGGGGAGATGGAGAAGGCCTGGATGGGGTGGGAAGAGGCTGGGCAAAAACCTCTAGAATCAGGAGCTGAGCTCAAGAATCCCGAATGTCAGCAACATTTTTCTGTCCAAAACATTTCTCTTAAATCCCCTTTCAATGGGAATCCTTTACAGAGGATTTTGGCCTTCTACTGCTGCCACCCACCCATCAAAGGCCAGAGAACTGTGCCAGGAGTGCAGGATCTCCTGTCAAGGGTCTGTCAGGAGAATCTCCCCTCCCTATTCCAAGCATGTTAGTGTCTTAAAAATACTGTGGACAGTATTCAGAGAATTTAAAAGTTGCATGCTCAGAAAATATTTGAAAGAAGACTACTTCCCCACTCTTAACCACCTGCTGCCTGAGCATTATTGGGCTGCTTAATGTGTTTACAGAATGGGGAGAAAAACTAACCTGGCTTATTTTGCCAGCAGCCTTCCATGTTTCTCAAACTCTCTGATGTAGAGATTTGAAAAGTCTCTTTCCAAACTGGATGCACACTAAAATGTGCGCTTCCAGAAAGAGCAAACTACCTAAATGATGACTGCCCATCCATGGGTTTACCGGGCCGTATGTTCCAACAGTCCATTTCTTAGGGTAGGTCACTTCTGGAGCTCAGAAGAACCCTGACCTTTCTAAAAGAGACCCACTTTGGACATGAGGCTAGTTTGTAGCACTCACATAGTCTTACAAGACTTTGCCTGGCAGCAGATGCACATGTTCATATAATTTCAGACTTCTGAAGAAACACTTGAAGTGAACATCTCTTTTAAGAATGAGCAAGATGGAGCCAAGTTTAGCACTCCTAACTTTGTCCGTGTTTTGTTCAGTCAAGGGCAGAATTTCTGATGAAGAAATGATGGGATTGTAAGATTTTAGGCTCGCTTGAATCAAAGCCTGTTCAACTGATTTTGCTTCAGCTTTCCAGACTTTCTTATGGAGACAGACCATGTGGATCTGAAGTGCCAAGGGAGCTTGAGAGAAAGCTCTGAGCAATGCAGGAGACAAGCTTGAACGAAAGCCACATGTCATAGTTAACAAGAACTGTTACAACATACACGGGATGTTTAACAAAAGTGCAAAATATAGTGGAGGGGCAAACACACCTGTCCTGAATGGAATATGTTCAGGAGGAAGGTGTAGTTCATCACTTGCCACTCACAGACAGGGAAAGCATCAGAAGATGGCAAAGAAGTGGGGCCAGGACACCACTTCTCTGTCACCAACACAGGAAAAGGGAGCTGGGATGGAGGGGACCCGCCATGGAGGGGAAGTAAGAAGAGAAAAAAAGCCCTATGCTGCAGTCCTGTGCAAAACTTGTACCAAACTACAGGAGACGAATAGGAGCTCCTGAGTCTTCCCCCACCCCGTGCCTCTGCGGCATCCTCACTCTCTATTCAGGTCTCTGAGTTGCACAAGAAAGACCCAAGCATTTTTGCTAAAAATGTTTACACAGAAAATGCTCCACTGAGAAATGATTCCAGCCGAACATACCGGTTGCAGCCCTCCACAGATACAGAAGTATTCCAGAGGTGAATCTCTTGGTTTGGATTATTTACTATCAGTGTGTCAGTGGCAAGAGCCTGGTCTGGGCTTTCACTGCACAAGAGGGAAGAGAAGAGCAGGAGGAAGAGTTCTTGCCCCCAGAGCTTGTGGGCCATGAATACCTGCTGCAAGCGGGCAGCAAGAGACCACCCCAGGGGTGACTGGCAGCTGTCTCGGAGCACAGCTGTCCCTAGAGGACCTCATCAGCGCAGCAGAGCTGCGGACACCCTGCAGAAGCAGCCTGGGCTCTTCTCTCTTGCTGGTGTAAGGGCAGGACCTTGAGGCACTGGAGGCTCATGGCAGGGCTGCATTTGGAGTCCTCCCCTGGCGCACACAAGCGCGCACACAGGGACACATGCTGCCTTGGGTACCCTGCCTCTGACGTACCCTGTCAGGGATTTACTCTGTGTGTCTGCTGGTAGTGACAGCAAAAGTATCAGTCACCAAAGACAGGGGAGGAAGGGATGCGGGTGAAATCGGAAGAGGTGATGCCGGTGAGCACCGCAGCCCCGGTAACGGGCAGTCTGTTCTGTGCAGCCTGCTGAAACTGCAAAGGCTCAATTAGCAGCTTCCCCCGAAGGACTGGCAGCTCCTCTAACCCCATACCTGCTGCGTACCGTGAATACACGCTGAAAAGGCTTGTAAGTCATGTGACATATAAGATCTTGCCCTTTCTGAGCAAAGTGCCTCTCCATCTCAGCCATATATGCTGCTAAAGATCTTTTTCTTGAGTCTCCGTGGTTGGTGTTCGCAGAGTAAAAAAGAGGGGAGTGGTCTTGGCCGTCAGCATCAAGGAGAAGCAGCAGGACCTTGGCTGCCATGAGAGGTATTTAAAAATCTGAATGCTAACACCTCTACAGCACTTCCCTGAAACTATACGCTGGATAAAATAATGGGAGCCCTGCTAGTATTTTACAGACCAGCCTGTTAAGTGAGCGACCACCCTATCAATCATTATTGTGTCTGAGTACCACTTTTTGATGTGTTTCTATCCACATGTTCTAGAGTGCCGTTTATATCAGACTGACATGGACTAATAGCTTGGTAGATTATCAGAGCAAGCAGACAACAACTGAGAAAATTATTGGTGCCTATTAATAAGTGAATGCTAACTATTATGCTAATTGTGTATTCACAAAAGAGCCAGAGGGCAAATATATTGTACCTTCACCACATAACAAAGTGTTTCAGCTGATGTTATTACTGATTACATTTGAATTCATACTTTTCAGAACACTTGAGCTTTTTTACTTTTCTGCTTGACAGCAAATGTCTAAAAATATATTTGGTGATGCTTCCTGGTACCAACAATGCAGGGTCTGCAGTAATTTGTTATCCCAGAGAGTCATTCTCATGGTGGAAAGCACAGCTCAGTGTGGCAGGACTTTTAGGAACGGTAACGTTATTTCGTTAATATGTGCCCAATGCTTTATTATTTAAGGACACTGCTGACCACACACAAATACACACACAGAGTTATGAATGCTGCATTGTCCCTGTAGAAATGTGTCTGTCATATTTCTGCTAACTGTGACATTTTGTGTCACTCATGGGTGCTGGAACATGTCTCTGTATAATGAGACACCAACTTTCTAGTTTTTCTTGCTGGTTTCCCAGGCTGTGTATAAACACAATAAGTGTAGGAGCAGCTTTTTTCTCTCCTGTTACCAGATTATTGCTGTTTCTGACATCTTAACATAGGGGAAGACTAGGGAAAGCAATCTTGTCCTAAGCTGCCATGGTGGGGTACCAGTATAGCACCCTCTTCTCTAGAGCTGGGGATTGGAGAAACACCTTCAAAAAAACCCCTCATTTTCCAGCAAAGAGGCGAGTTAATTAACAACTGTCTCCAGCAGTTATTTGTGTAGCTCATTTCTAAAATTCTCCAGCAAAGATCTCCCAGCCTCTATGGGAACAGCCTCAGAAAACACAGGATTTTTGATTTACACTGAGATGTCAAGTAAACCTGTGTTGTATGGCTTAAAAGTTAAGACCAAGGAAGGAGAGCAGTCCCGAGAGAAAATAATACACCTGCAGAAAACTCTTTCCACCTTACACGCATTTTCCTCTGAGGCTACAATAAGTTGAAAAGAGATGACCTCTCTCTTAACAAGCAATCAAGGATGTTCAAGGGCTACTGGAAGATACTCCTACTTGCTGATCATGCTATTGAATTTTTTTACGTGACATGATTTGGCATGATTGAAAATAGAAGTAAAGAAAAGAAGTCTGACGTAAAATTTCTATTAAAATGTGAAAGGGAGAGCAACACATTCTTCTCTTTCCCTGGGATCACGGCAATTAATTCACAAAGGTTTTTTAAATCCCACAGCAGCTTGGTCAGAATGAGAGTGAGAGTTTTTAGCCATTTCTGCTGAGATGTGCTTTAAAAAGAGAAATGATGTTTCATGGAATACTTTGGCAGTTCTAAAAAAATACACTCACCTCAATGCAAGACTGATGAGGTTTGAGTACCATTAGCAATAACCATCTCCAAATATCCTCTAAGGATGCTACTGTTATTACCATCGAAAACTCAGCAATCCTGCTGTAGCAGCATAAAAATTAAACTGATGAGCTGCAACTTCAGTATTTAACAATAAGATGTCAAGCGAACTATTCAAATATGCTGCAGTGTAGCAATTCATAGCTGTAACTAATGAAGAATGCAACAAGAAGTATTAGAGAGATTAGTGAGAAGCATGCAGTGTGAATGCTGGGGAGGGCATAACGGATGTCAGACGAAATGATGCAGCAGATAGATAATTACTGAAGGGACAAAAGATTTTAGTAGCTCTGAACTTGACAGGTAGTAAAGCGTTAAATGTCTGGTCCAAAACAATTCAAGCTGATGATACTGTAGTAGCAGCAGACAATTTTTTCTGTTACATTCTAATGGTTAAGGTGCTTGGCCAGGAGGATGCGCTTTCAGACCAGCACAGTTTTTTTCTTCTCTTGTGTAGTCAGGAATGTAGGAGTTACAGGAACAAAAAGGAAGGAAGAAAGAGCGGCTCCAGAAATGAGGGCTTAGGTAATCATCTTTTGCATCACAGATTAGTGACTGGTACCTTCCATGGGGCAATAAAAAACAGTGTTCGTATCCCTCCTTGAAGCCATCCAGACACTTATCTCCCGTCTACCCTGTGTCCTAGGGCTAGGACTTTCCTGGGAAGGAAGCGAACACGGCTCCCACCGCTGCTCCCCAGGGCATTTCTGCACCTTACGTGACCCACTCACTGAGGAGCAGTCCTGAGCAGCCAGGTGAAAACCTGTGTCTAGAAGCCTGATGGTGACCGAACAGTAGTCAAGCAGTGTTCTGCCTCTCCATCCACTAGCAGGAGGAAGCTCTTCTTGAGCACTATTGGCAACAGAAATCTTAATGTGAATGGAAAAGGAAAATTATTCGGCATGGACTGTATGAGATACTTCGTCAGCTGCGCTCCAAAATGGGGAGCTGCAATCCTGGCAGTCCAGAAACCTTAGGAATGACAGAGCTCTGCTGAGCTCCTGGTGTTCTCCTGAGGACCTGAAAGCTCCATTCAAAGATTCATGTATTTTTTTCTTGCTTCAACTCAGGCCAGTACTGCTTCACTCTGAATGGGCATTTTCCAGAGCCAGAAAAACACACAAAAACAAGACAAGGATTTGGCTGATCAGACACTTGATCTGACTCTTGCTTGTTGTTGCTACTATTTTTCATTGCCTCCAGGCTATTTTTCCTGGTTTTACTCAGGCAAATAACCGCGAGTGAAATCAGAGTCAAGCTGTTCAAGTTTAGCCAAAAGGACGAGTTTTTGCAATCATATTTAGTTATTCGTCCATCTTGTGGACCCCAAAACTGATGTATGCATATAATTATTTATCATATTGCTGTTACTGCTTTGACTGACAGGAGGGAATAAATGAAGTTTCATGCCAAGATCAAAAAAAAAGGGTCCAGGTATTAGCTGGCTTTGAGGCTCCCGAAGTTCCTTTTTCTGAGCCAAGATAAAATACAATACAAAAGTGAAATGCAGAGGAGTTTTTTGCAGTATATTTCTCATAAAGCTGAGTGAATTACAGTGATACTTGCAGAAAAATACTGTACCAAGAATGGCACATAAATATAACTTTTGAAATGCAAATATTGATCATGAATCTGTCTTATACGAATATAACACTTTCTTTTTCTTCTACTCAGTAAAGGCCTTAAAATGTAAGGCTGTATCAAAATTACTTGTATATGGGTAATAAATAGTATTAGGTGGTGAACAATGTTTGGTTCCAAGGCAGAAGGAAGTCATGGCTGTTTCTCGAGCCTGAAGAACCTCTCTGTGTAATAATGAGCACAATTCTCATGTTTTTCTTCAACATCAACGTTTTCAATATAGACATAAATTGAACTTTAAAGAGGATTTTGCAGGCAATTTATTCCAGTGTTTGTAGTTGTTTTTGCAGGAGGAGAGTTTGCACAGAAACAAAAAGCCTTTTAACATCCATAAGTACAATTTCACAAGACAGAAAAAGGATAAAGAAGAGGAGGACACCATTCAAAATTATGATAATCACTGTTAAAATTGTTCTTTCTCTATATTCCATAACAACCATCAGTCAGTATGAAAGTGAACATGTTCTTTATTACAATTTTCTTTCCTCCAATAGGAAAGTAGGCTTGATGAGATAAACCGGTGGGCTTCTAGCACTCACATTTCCCTTTTGGAAGCTAAAGAGAAAGAAAAAAGCAGATTAATTGAAAAAAAACCCAAAATGTTAACATTACAGAGCGAAAATGAGAACGGAGCAAGATACATTACAGCCCTACTAGTTTCAACAGTGTGTCCATAATTAGAAATTGTAGTGGTTCTATGAACTTGAGTCACGTTTGGTTTTTCGCTTGACCTTTTGCAGGAAGAGGCAGGTGAGGGAATAGCCAGTCCCCTATGAACATGTTATACTAATGAACACAACCTTGGGAAGGGAAGGCAGGGCTGGAGGGGATGCTATAAACCCTAAGAAGTTATTTTCCATTCCTTGGCCTCCGATCCAGAGGGTGTTCAGTGCTTTTCAGAAAGCGTTTAACTAATATAAACTATCCTATTGTGATTTTTCAATTCACAGTGCAAGTGATTAACTGATGTTGCTGGTTAATGTAGTGGATATGTTTCTGTATAAGTTTCACTTGTGCGGTTTAGGCTGTGTTGAAATAGCACGCGTTTGCTGTGTTAACTGTCACGCAGCATAAATAAGGCCTTTACAGAAATTTGAATTGGGAACTAAATGAAAGGAGGCAGAGGTAATTCCAGCTGTCAGTATTTCCAAATTATTTTCTTTTAATGCATACTTCTCCCATTTTAAATACTAGTTTGGGGCTACATATGGGTAAAACAGGAAGCCATTTTTGACTCAGATCTTAGTCCCCCAAGTGCCACACAGGTGGACGAACTGATGTACACACATACAGAGCACAGAGTATTGCCGGCGTTCTCACTTGCACAGAAGACACTTGCTGTCTGCCCTGCAAGAAACACCTGTAATTTGCCCAGAGTTGTGTGCTACTGCAAAGATATTACCAATATCCAAACAGCTTCTCCTTCAGCGCTTTGTGCTGAAACTCGTAGTTTAAGGGCCCTTAGTGCAGCCTCCCTGTGGGGACTGACCGGCTGAGAGTGCACAAAGCTGGGACAGAAAGCCTTTGCCAGATGCCAACAAATAGCCAGGATTTGGTAGAAGAATTACATTTACTTTAACTTTATATTTTATTTATGTTGGCAAAAAAAAAGATTGTGGCATTAACACCATCAAATGTGTGCCGACACGTTTACCTAGAGAAGGACCAGAAGGCTCAGCTAAATATTCCTTCCTCCCCAGATGAGGTGGGGATGTAGTTAAGCAAAGCAAGTGGGTGGAACACGCGGCTAGGCTGAAGGTCTGTGGGAAAAAGCATTTCCTCTGTTCTTATCATCTCCATTTATCTGTTTCAATCTTGGAGACAGAACAAAACATGTTTCACGGGCATCCCTAGACAATCCTGCATAGCTGCACTTACTGTTTCTCTTTGGCACACTGAACGATTTTACACATCCGCATCCTAAAATATGTAGGGAATAGCTCCCTCCCCTGCTAAATAGAAGGTATTGCTGCAAGCCATAGAGGACCAAGCTCGTACCTATTCCTTAACTGTTAAAGGGAAAATCAGCCTCTTTAATTGGATTGCAGTGGTAAATTGCACTTGCTGATCCATTTGTACAGTATTTCCTATATTTAGTGTGTGCAATTTGTGAATTACAGCCAGACATCTAGGTTGTAAATTCATTTACAAATATAATAAGATTCTTTAAGAAACACAATAGAAACAGCTCACTAAGGAAGTCCTTCACTAAGAATAAACAAATTTTGCATCTGTTAGACTTCTCTGATCGGAGGGCTTATACATTCTTCCAATAAAAAGAAGATAAAAGAAGCATCTCTTTCACAGTCAGCATGTTGACAGCACAATAGTGTAAGAATACGAATACTACAAGAACTGCAGATGCTGGGTCAGTCCATCTATCATAATATCTTGCCTCAAAAAGTATTTGATGTCCAGTGCTTCAAGAACAGTGTAAGACTAGGATATACAGAGAGCAATCTTTCCCTAAAGAAAAACCCAAAGCCCAAAACCCCCCACTTCGCTGCAAGATTAGGGCTTGATGCTTTAGAGCTCATTTTGATGAATTCTAGTGTGTCAGGTGTTTGCAAGAAAATGTATGAAGTAGTTGAACAGATTATGCATCCTCTGTAAGAGGTATAGCCTAAGAAGTAAATTAATGGGGTTACCAAAGATTAAAAGTGTTTTAGATAATATTTTCTGCTTGCATTTGCTTAACTGGTGTTTGGAAATATCTATACTAATTGGGACTCCTGGGTGCAACAGCAATACAAATAATAAATATAATGTCAGCATTGATCAAAGTCCCTCTCTTCCCCTAGTGTTACGATTAGAAGTATGAAATTACAAGAAACACTAGAATGGATTTCAAAAAATTGAAATAATATCATCTAAACCAATAAACTTCTATGTTGTTATCCATCAAATTTGTAAAGGTATTTTAATGCTCAGCAAAAGGCCCCAAGGCAGATTCAGACCAGCAGCTGAGAAGAGGCTGTTTCTAGAGGTTTGCTGGTCAGAATCTGTCAATACTGTTTCTATCTGACCCTTATGTCACAACATATTTCCATGTCTCTTTTTGCAAGGTACATCTGATTTTGGACTGCTGCTGATGTTAATAAACATAGCATTAAGAGTCCATTTCTCCTCCCACATGCATTGATTACACTGTAAGTAGCACACAGCTAAATTCAGGTCCCCAGCATGTGGTCTGGCGTGGCCAAGAAAGAGGTAAGGTACTAGCCAGCTGCTTACCTAGAACTGTTCTAGCTCAGTTGTATTCTTGAGCCAGCCTTAGTCCCTTATACCAGTGACCTTCCCAGGATTACAAAATTAAATGAGAAGACTTTAATTTTGAGCATACTCCACTGACATCTAGGCAAGCTTCACCATTAGCTTCAAATAACACCAGGATGAAGATCCTAAACAGCCAGAGCCCTGGTGTAAATGGGCAGGTCTGGCTGTGTGGCATGAACACCTGCTCACCCCAGAATCAAAAAGGTGCCCTTCTGGTGTAGAGTGAGTGGAAGGAGTGAGACACTTGGATTTTAAAACTGAACAAAAAGGTTTCTCAGTTGACCTTAGTTAGAAGTGAGTATTATAAGTTTGTCAGATGCTAGTTATATTGCAGGCCCACAGTTGCAGAACAGACTATAAACCTTGCTATATAGCACCTACTGAAGAGCCCATTATTTTTACTCCCACTAACATATTCCTTTTGATTCTGAAAGTATGATTGTAAAGAAGCATTTCTTTACCTTTAGAAATTTAAACGCTGGTTCTCATAACATCCTCCTCAGAGTTACACAAGTGGGAACTGAGTCTGCTGTACTGAAAACAGTTAAAAAATGGCAATTTAAGATCCTTTTGCTTTATTTTCTAAAGAGAATATTCACAGTATTTATACACATCATTCTCAACATGTGCTTAATAACAAATAATGTGCAACCCACTAGTACTCAAAAAGTAGATGCAGACATATGCTATTTTAATAAGTAACCATTAAAACTGTCTGTCAAATATGAATGTGATATTGTTTTCCAACACCTGATCTGCAAAATACCAGGGCATGCTTAGATCAAAAGCAACCCGATAAGCTTCTTGGTTTTGACCATGATGTATGGTACTAGAGTCCTTGTGGAATCCTCACTCTTGCAATTGGTACAACATCCAAATTTATGGAGAAGTTGGCAGAAGGAAACGGAGTATTTTAAGAACAATTAAAACATGGTGATGAGCTAACAGGTTGCATCTCTATTCTCATTTCCATGAGAAGTGGCTAGGTGCAGGATATAAAGCACTTCAGGTCTCCACCTGTCACTGCTGACATGTAACATTCTCTGAGTTTTCCTTGCTTCCTGATGAATCTTCCCAGATGACAAAGATGCAATAGGAATTAAGATCTGATCACAGTGATTACCAAATCATTACTGGAATAAGAGAAGTAAACCTGGCAGGATTTGTAACATGGAGTTCTTGATGCACTTTTCTTTGTTTCCTTTTCTTTTTTCTTCCATCAAATATTTTAAAACCCACAATTACTTTTTGGTGTTGTTGGTACTATTTTGCTGGGTTGCACAGCATATTTCTGGAGTCTAATTTGTCAGCCACATTAAAGGACATAACCTTTCTGAGATTGATTATGCCGTCCCACTTTCTTTCAAATGACACACTGGCCCAAAGCTGAGGACAGCAGGTAAATAAATAAATATATATATATAGTTTGCAGTGCTGCATATCTGATCTTTCAAAGATATCCTTTTGGCAAAGACAAAATGGTGAGAACAGTTACTGATACAAGAAGCCAATCCCATTTTATAATACAAAGGAAGGCTTTTTTAAGGACTTAATAGATAGATGGCCATTTAGCTTAGTAACTGTTGAATAAATACAAAATAGTCCTGTAAAAATTCTCATTAAGAACATTATCTTCTTTTGCATTATAAGGCTAAATGGTAAATGATAATGGAACATGCTGAGAGTTATGAGGAGCAGCTGAGGTCCCTTGGTTTGTTCAGCTTGGAGAAGAGAAGGGTGAGGGGTGACCTCATGGCAGTCTACAGCTTCCTCAAGGAGGACAGTGGAGGAGAGGTGCTGATCTTCTCTCTCCAGAGAATAGTTTTAGGACATAAGCAAATGGAATGGAGCTGCCTCAAGGGAAGTTCAGATTAGACATTAGGAAAAGATTCTTCACTGGGAGGGTGGTCGGTCACTGGGACAGGCTCCCCAGGGAAGTGATCATGGCAGCAAGCCTGTCAGAGTTCAAGGAGTGTCTGGATGATGCTCTTAGTCATATGGTTTATTTTTAGGTATTCCTGCAAGGAGCAGGAAGTTGGACTTACGGGTCCCTTCCAATTCAAGGTATTCTATGTTTGTAAGCAATGATGTGAGCTACAGGAACAGTTGGTACACTCATCACAAATTTACAAGGGGAACCGTAAACTCTCAAGCTTTTTCAGGTTTCTCCAGATGTATTTGCAAGACGATTTCAAGTCAATTAAGTGTAAACATTTGATAAGATATAGACCTGTCTCTCCCATCTGACAAAAGCTGAGGAAGAATATAAGAAACAGCGCTGATGAATAACATCCTTTGATGTGCCTTAGTGGTTTAGGGATGTGCTGTGCCAGAGAGTTCATATTTCTAATTAGTCAAGAGTAGCCTGGAAGTAGGAACTGCTAAGCAATTAACTGTGGGCATATATTCCATCAGGAGCTAAGCACAGACAAGCTTTTGGTGAAATCCAGCCCTTCTTGAAATTGAAAGCAAAACACACTTATTGATTTCAGTAGCATCAGCAATGCATTGACTTTATCATTTACCAGTTCATCATCCATTTTGTCCTCGATCTGTTTGCTTTTCTCATCTTTGATGCATCCAGTGTGAAATTCACCTCCCGTTTCATGCTAGAAAGGTGGCGTGACCAGCGGCTTTGCAATCCACAAGAGGAAAATGTTGAGAGTTTCAACTGATGGTGTAAAACCACGGCTAAATTCATCTAGGGTCTCCTGCAGTGAGGTGGTGTGGTTGCAGTGGGGTGACACCAACCTTGGCTGCGAAGAAATCTTCATTGCTTGTGGCCTTTCGAACTGAAAAAAGTTAAACCCAAAAGGAACACGGTGTACTTAAGAACAATGTCACCTCTGGTGCACGGCCTGAGAAACCATTCCCTGTGACACTGAGTAAACTAAGGACCCTGAGCTGGGAATAAAAGGACTGGTGGGCTTGTGTCATGACTGCATTCAACTACAAGACCTCGTGTAGTTGTTTTGTTGATGGCAACATCTAGAAAGTTCCTAAATGCTTGAAGGAAAAGTGAAATGTGTTATAGATTTTTCATAGTCTTTACACTAGGAAAAGAGTTATGTGCAACATTAAGCTTAAATTGATTTTCAGTGTTTGAGCATTAGCCTGGAGAGTGGGTCTAATTAGCATCTACAGTTATTTAAATAACAGTATTGAATGCTTGGGTTGCAACAGTTCCCATTTTGGTTTAGAATTATATTTTGTTATGGAAACTCTTGTTGTACTTCTGAGAGGTGAATTTACTGGGGAACTTTAAACATCGAATAAAATTTGCTTTTGTTATTTAAACTGTGATAGTTTTGCCCAAGTACTCAGCTTAGAAACAAGCAATGAAAACAGAGGCTAAGCCACTGAAAAACCCAGCTGCCAAAAACCACATCTCATGGGAATCATGAATCTCTATTTATAAAGGGCTTAAATTTGCCATGATCCTTTGTCAATAAACTTGGTCTTTGGATGTCTTTTCCACCAGCTTTGTGCAAAGCAGGCAGAAAACTGGCCTGAGCGGTACCTGTAGATCATCAGAAAATAAATCCATGGTAGTCTAAATCACAACTCCTTTCTTCATCATAGAAGCATAGAATCATAGAATGTGTTGGGTTAGAAGGCAGCTTTAAAGGTCATCTAGTCCAATCCCCCTGCAGTAAGCAGGGACATCTTTAACTAGATCAGGTTGCTCAGAGCCTCATCAAGCCTGGCCTTGAATGTCTCCAGGGATGGGGCCTCCAAATGTGTTGGGTTAGAAGGCAGCTTTAAAGGTCATCTAGTCCAATCCCCCTGCAGTAAGCAGGACTTCTTCAACTAGATCAGGTTGCTCAGAGCCTCATCAAGCCTGGCCTTGAATGTCTCCAGGGATGGGGCCTCCACCACCTCTCTGGGCAACCTGTTCCAGTGCCTCACCACCCTCATTGTAAAGAACTTCTTCCTAATGTCTAATCTAAACCTACCCTGCTCCAGTTTAAAACTACTTTAAAACTTTCTGTAAAGAAGGCTTTTTTGGAACACAAAAACTGCGAAGATGGTGCCTGGGAGGGCTGTGGGTCTCTATGTTCACCCAAGAAACCAGTCCTATGGGACCTGGCACACGTTAAATGAACCAGTCGGATCAGAGAAGACAGACACCTGTCTCACCCTGTGTTGCAATCCTTGGCCACTTTCCTTTAGAAAAAAATTGTGCCCGGCTATTACATGTTCCTTTCCTTTCAGAGTGAGGAAACAAGACAGATTTATAACTAAATACGTATGACAGACTTCTCGCCTACTCCTTTAGCTTCTGGGTACCCTCAGTTCCCATCAAGGGCACGTTAAGCACAGGAGTGATAGCACCTTGCAAATGTGCGTAAGAAAGAGTATTCAGGGGTTGCAGTTCCACGGAAGCAGTGACAGAGCTTCAGTGCAGGGTAACACCGGGGATGTCACACATTTTCCTCATGTTGTGGTTACATTTACTTTCTGTACAAGTCATATTTAGATTTTTTTTTTTTCTCTCCACAATTCATTATGGAATTATAATGGTAGAAAAGTGTAATTTCAGCCTCCCTATTTTGAGTGATGTTCCTCTAATTTCCAGTCACTTAATTAAGGTCTGACATGGCTCAGCTATTCTTTACACTTACTGTGGTTTGCCATCTGGGCGTCACTAATAAATAAGCACTTTAATGGCTGAACTACTTAATAAACTTTCGGTGAGAGAGGAGGGAAATTAAGTCAATTCTTTCACTATGAAAATATGCTGTGCCATCTAATTGTTCAAAAGCAGATGTCACTCAAATTCAATTAAGCTGTTTAATGACCTGTGTGCTTATTACTAACTTGACTGAAGGTCTGACACAGTTAAAGTAAATACAAACGGCTGGTAAGATTTTAGCTTCTCACGTTTCTGCTTTTTGATACTTCCTCAAAATATCTGCTTCAGTCTGTGTTATTTTCTTATGACACATGACAAATGTGCACTGTCTGCTCTGAAATCAGGGTTTATGCAAATTGTTAACAAACATATTTTTCTTATTTTCACTTCTAAATGTGGAGTCTTGGTCTCACAGAGAATGTGTCAAATGATTCAAATGTGAGGCAATCATGAATATTGTTGGTTAGATACACAGCAAAGCTCCCCAAGCAAGATCTTTGTTCAGTGATTTAGCTTTTTTTTTGTTAGTGACAGATTGGAAGAGCTATCAAGGCTGCTTTTTCTCTGTAAACAATTTCTTATAATATGCCAAGTTTTAGAACATTTTAATGAAATCTACGTATAAATTCCTCCTGTATTATTAAGAAAAAGACATGCAATATTCACTGACTATTAAAAAGTTACTCAGCACTTCAGTTTTTACAGTGTGCTTCCCTCTTCCTTGTTTCTCTCATCCTCCCGACTTTTTTAATTAGCTAATTATTACTTAGTCCTCATCACTTAGACAAAATCCAGAATGGATTATCTCCGTTACAAACTTAAACCCGCGTTGCAGATTTCCTGGCCACATGTGCGTTGTGAGGTGGCTCACCCGGTCTTTCCCAACACAAATATGAAGTTGTGTTAATTAGATGCAGGTCATCCTGGCTACGCAGTGGTACAGACTTAAAGAAATTCCGCAGAGGCTGTGCCTCCCACAGTAATGTGCACATGCTAACAGTTGGCGCGCTGCATAACTCAACCTCACAGTATTCACTGCCCAAGTCCTTTTCTTGACCTTGCCATGGGCAGCAAGGTCAGTTACAGCCGGTCAAAGCAAACATTTGTTGGAAAGGTCTAGGCATAGCTAACCCTGCCTGGGGGTGGGAGAAGGACTAGACGGCCTTTTAAAATATGCTTTTCTACTGGATCCTATGCAAGTATCTATTTATTACAAGCAAATGAGGTTTTTCAGATGTGCTGATAATTCTGAAACGGTGTCTCAAAACCAAAAAAGAAATGCTGAAGTAAACCTTAAAGCAGATGCTGTGGATGGATGGCTTCCTGCTAAGGGGCGAGAAGCCTGTCCTTCAGACATTCATCTCAGCTCAAGGCTCTCTTGATTTCCAGACTCCATGATGGGAAGCAGTTAACCTGGGAGCCCTGCAGGCGTAGAGCCGTCCACATGGTGATGCAGCCCTAGAGCAATAGACCCTGAAAAACAAGGCTCTTCAGCACCTGGTGCTGCCAGGCAGCTGGCAAGCCCCCAGCTGGGCATTGTCTGTGCTCCAGCAGAAGGGTTTGAATGGCATGCGTTGCTGCAAAATATTTGCATTTAGACTTAGTTGTCATTTTCTAATTTACAAAGCAATTTTTAGCCTGCTTTTGCCACATCACAGCCCATGTTTTGCTGGATCAACAACCTGCAGCAGCACTTCTGTTGTCCATATCTCTATCCTTGAACAAATATGGGGCTACCTGGAAAGCACTGCTCCACATTCTAACTCTGAAATGTGGCCATGTGTTTCACAAAATAGCCAAAGGTACTCTTTGAGTAAGCACTTTGCCACATGGATTTTGAGGCCACTGCAATTTTTTTTTTTTTTTTAACTGGCTGTAAACAGTTTGGACCAGAACTCACATCATTTGTGCTTTCCCATGTTCATAAGTCATCCATCTGTGTTAGGAAGTAGGTACATTTATTTCCCTATCATGTACTAAAAGCAAACTTGTAATTGTGAGGACTTTACAGTTCAGACGTGGCTAAAACTTGAGATGTAGAAAATGTTTTAAGTTGCTCTGGTGGAAAATACAAATTTTTTTTAAATTCAGAAACAAGAAAGGGCATAGCCAAACCTAACTCACTTGACAACTAAGTACCAGAGATTTACTAGAAACCCTTACTAGAAAACCAGCTAGAAAATGCATCAAAATTAAGACCAATAAATCCAGTGACTCCATCACTGTGTAACATTTTCCTTCACCTTCTCACCTCTATGGCTATGGTCATCAGCTGCAATTCACAAGCTTTTTTGGAAGGTGAATCACAATAATGTTATTGTCTGTTCTTCCATCTCTTCTTTTTTCTCTATTTTGTACAGTTTATACTTCAGTCAGCTTCTCTGGTGTTTAGCCAATACAATCCTGTTGTATTATTCCAGGATACAGATGCTCCTTAAGAAAGTTGTTTTTTTTTCCCTTGGTTATGTTCTCCTTATCCATACTCACTTCACTCGTTTAGGTGAAGTCTCTCACTTATATGGATTCATCTGGGTGAAACTTTGCTCTGCCTACTTGAGTTCAATGTAACAGGGTCTTTTCCCAGGGGAAGGCTACTCACATCTTAAAAAAGATGATGCTCTTTGCATTAAGTGCTGTAATTATTCAGCAGAAGAATCAGACTTTCACTCGGGGTATTTCGGAGGAAAAGGTAAATGTGTCCTACCAGTGCTCAGAGCTGAATGAAATCCATGTTGGCATGGTTAGTACAGTTCTGAGCTTGGTCAGATTGTTCACAGAATCACAGAACAGTAGGGGTTGTAAGGGACCTCTGGAGATCATCTAGTCCAACCCCCCTGCCAGAGCAGGGTCACCTACAGCAGGTTGCACAGGAATGCGTCCAGGCGAGTTTTGAATGTCTCCAGAGATGGAGACTCCACCACCTCTCTGTCACCCTCAAAGTAAAGAAGTTCCTCCTCGTGTTTAGGTGGAACTTCCTATGTTCAAGTCTGTGCCTTGTGCCAAGTTACCTCTTGTCCTGTCGCTGGGCGCCACCGAAAAAAGCCTGGCCCCATCCTCCTGACACCCACCCTTTAAGTATTGATAAGCGTTGATAAGATCCCCCCTCAGTCATCTTTTTTCCAGACTAAGATGACTCAAATCCCTCAGCCTTTCTTCATAAGGGAGGTGTTCCAGTTCCCTAATCATCTTGGTAACCCTTTGCCGTAACCCAGCTTTTCACTGTATTAACATGTTCCTGTGGCTTTTGGCCAGCTCAGGTAAGGGGGGTGTATAGCCTGTGAAGTACTGTAAAACACTGTGTTTTTTTCAGTCTGAAGAGAAGGGCTGTATTATCTAAGAATATTATTTCTGAAAATCACTCTGAAATTAAGAGACAATTTTGAAACTTTAATAGATCTCTAAACTTCATCCAATAAAAAAAAAAAAATAAATGTTAAGATCTTACCAAGAGTTAAAACAGAAAATAAGTACAAATACTTTGTGGAACACTACCCAAGGATTGCCCTGTCTACTTAGTCTTTCTAGACATATTTAAATGTCACTACATGCTCATCAGCAAATCCAGCTTAAGAAGTTACCTCCACCATTTCTGTTACTTATTCCCACTCCTTAGTTCTGGTAACCCAACTTTTTGTGTGACTGTTTCCACAGCTGTACTTATGGAATAACATAGAATAAAGTGATTGCTTTCTAAAATTTCTTTTTAAGGAAATTGCAATTTAGAGCAAGACATTTAAAAATTGTTTGGAGAGCTGCCATGCTCAAATCCAGAGGAGATGAAAAACTCTTGGAGAGAGGATGTAGGAGAACACAGCTGGACACAAATATAAATCTGGAAGTGGATTTGCTGCCAATAAAATAGCAGCTTGTGTGTAGAGAAAGTTTCTTCTCCCTAACTAGTAATTCACTGTAATTTAAAAATCGAAAATTCTCCATTAAACTCTCTTTCTATAAAGCTTTGATGGGAAAATTCTCAAAGTTCAGAAATTATTTGTAGAACTGGACACCAAGGAAGAGCTACCAGGCTCTTAATGGCCTCTGGAAGCAAGAAATAATACATCAGTTTCTGCTGATGAATGAACCCAAGACTTATTAAAGATGAAACCTCTTTCTCTTCCTATTGTCAGGATAACCCTACCTAAATAAGAGTAGGTAAGGAAAAAAAGTCACATTTTCTATTCAACAATGAAGGAAAGTGCACAGATCTTCTACGTTCTATTTCACCTTTCACTGTTCAGCAAAGGAGAGAAGAGGAAGAGGTAGAAAGAAATAAGTTTCAATATGAAAAAGCTAGAAGTCAGAGGATAAGGACTAGGCTCAATAAAGAACCTCAGTCCCTCAAGATTATCCCGGTATAAACACTTGCATTCCCACAATCTCAACTCAAAATAACTGGTGGAACGCTTACAGCCAACTGATGAGAATCAGGTTATAGGTGACTACCTGCTCTTCTAGTGTGGTCTAGAACAGATCTCTGTTCTCTGGACTGTTTCTGGGTTTTATGTAATAGTTGTTCAATATAGATGCATGCATAGTACTAAACTTCTAATTGAATTTAACTGTAAAATATTTGTGTTCCTGTCTGCAGGTCAACATCTGAATACAAGTGTTTTCTCAGAAATCCCGTATCAGGATGTTGAGGGACTCTCTAGCACAGCTTTGTTTTTGGCCTACGTGAGGAGTCTGTTTTTGTACGGATCAAATTTTCCCTTCATATTGGTGATGATTTTCAGAAGACGGTTCTTAAGGTATATTGTATGTATCTTGTGACATTGTATAAATTAATAATTCAGCAATTTCAGTGCTGAATCTCTTGTGAACATCCGTCATCATCAGGAGAAACACCTTAGCTGGTTGTGATGTCATGACATCCGGCGTGCCTTGGCAAAAGCATGGTCTAGGCAAGACGGCCCAGCACCATGTCCAGCTGAATCTTAAAAGTGTCCAATGTTGGAGAATCCACCACTTCCCTGCAGAGAGATTATTCCAATGGCTGATTGTTCTCATTGTGAAAAATTTTCCTCTTGTGTCCAATTGGAACCTCCCGTGGACTAACTGGTACCCATTATCCCTCATCTTTTCCATGTGACTCCTTGTAAAAAGGGAGTCTCCATCTTCTTTGTAGCCACCCTTTAAAGAATGGAACATGGTGATAAGGTCTCCCCTAAGCCTTATTTTCTCAAGGCTGAACAAACCCAGTTCTCAGCCTTTCCTCATTATGACAGGTTTCCCAATCCTTTGGTCATCTTGGTGGCCCTTCTCTGGACTCTCTCCAGCCTGTCCTCATCTTTTCTGTATAGCGGGGACCAAAACTGAACACATCATGAAAGCTTTTCTGTGTGTTTAAGGACAAATGTCTATTTAGCAATCAGCTGGAGCAGTCTGAAGCCAACAGTAAATCTTTGGTATAAAGTGCAATATGTTTAGGTCTTCATTCCATTATCTAGAAAGAGTCATACATTGAGGAATCCGATTGATGTAGTCCAACCTAACTGTAGTGTAACTGCTTTGAAATTGCCATAATTACCCAAGGGATTAATAAGGCTCATTGAGTTTAAGAAAGCAGAGAGAGGACTCATCTCCATATTTCCAAAGATAAAATGTTAAAGATAGTGATCACTCATCAGCAATCAAAGAAGGGCTATGTCAATCTCAACTCAAACTCTAAGAGCGCTGGCATAAAAATTTTGTTTAACTTGCTTGAACATGAAAACCAGCACTAGATAGATACATTGGGCAAGCTTTCAAAAATTGATTCCTGCCTCACTTGAATGTGCAAAAAGAATGATCATGAAGTGGTAAAGATCCAGTTCTTAGCTACTTTTCATAGTCACACAGCATTATGCACATACCTAGACTCTGGTGTACAATTTCGAAGTTAGGAGCTTTTTCTATTTCTTTTAAAAGTATTAAGTGATGAACTTTAATCAAACTTGTTTTTCTCCATATACAATAGTTTTCCTGCTATAGTTTTAACACAGAGGAAAGATCTATTTCATATTTTGTGCATGATTCCCTGTTGCTTTGAGTCTGTTTCCTTAGGAAAAGGAGTAATTCACTACTGTTTCAGAGCTCTGAATGAAAGCCCCTAACAAAATCACTGGGCAAAACCCTTGCCAGCTTTCCAAAAGACAATCTGAACAGCTCTCAAAAACATGCTTTTGAAAACCTGGTTACTTTCTCAAGTGGGAGATGAGCAGTATTTGAAACCTTGACCTGTAGCAAAGCTAAGAAAGGAAACTAAATCTCTTGTACTTGGTGGACTTTAAATGGAATGACATCCCTTCTGGGAAAATGGGCATGAGCTGGCCTGAGGCTGCTATGCAAGTTTGTTAATTACACCGTTATCTTGACAACCTTTCTTTCACATCCCCCCCATTCATCTCTTTCATTTATGTGTTGCATCTGATCATAAGCATGCACAATCTACAACAAGGACAGTCTCCATATGCCTGTCTCTGAGGGGCAAAACACATAGGATTCCCAACTCTGGCTGTGGTCCCTGGCTTGACTGGCTTAAAAATAACGTGTATGAGTCAGACGATTTCTCTCTATGGAGATCAAATAGCAAATGCTTCAGGTGCACTTTTAACAAGATAACATGATTGCTCAGGCTGAGGTCTTACTCTTTTAAGTAAATTATAGTGAAATATGGTTGCTATTGTGATTGTCTAACGGCAATTTTTCTGACTAATCCTTGTTCCCTTTCAGCTCGTTGTGTCAGAATTTATTTTTTCATTCCTGTTCTGTGTTTGAATCTCACTTGGTGGTCTCAGCTTTTCAGTCAGAGCTGTACGTTGTTTACTTCAGATATTAGCAATTACTTCAGATACTGGGGAATAGTTTCACCTGACGGCTTGTTCCATTCATCTGTCCTGAATGAATATCTGAATTTACTGGTGCACCTTGAAGCTTCTTCAGTGTCACAAGGCTCTTTGTGTCTCAAGTGGCTGCAAAAGATAATCGCTGAATGAATGGACTGAACTGTCCAGATGATAGCCACTGCCTCACAAAATCCCGTGTAGGTTTTGACTTTGGATTTTGCCTAAGTGGCTACCCAAATGAATGAGCCTATGGCAAAACAAACAAACAAAAAAACATAAACGTCATAGTCTTGTTGGATGGTACTGCAGAAGGACTCACAAAAGGCTTACTGGGATTGTATCTATGCTTGTCTTTTCTCTCGAGCCAATTTTCAGTCATCATCCTCAATTTGTGTACCTTTAAAGTGGCTTTCCCTTTGAAAGCATCTTGATGCAACCAGAACAATAAGCGTAAACAACAGAAGCTTAAACATCCTCCAGATATATGCCAAAGAGATTCCCATTACAGAATAAAGGGAAGAATAAAAGCCTCACACTAGAGATTTTGTCATGATGATCTTATTTACATGGAAAGCACTTTTTATACAATATATGCAAATAATTATAAAACCCAGATTAAAAGAAATCTGTGGAGAATTTCCCAATTCTTTCTTTTACATGTTTTCTTTCTGTGAGTACATACACCTTTGGGTCTGAAGTTGTTCCAGTACCATTAAAAGAAGAGATGCGATAATCATTTTCTCAGTTATTTGAGGCCCTTTCCATCCACTTGCGTGTCGCTTAGGACTAGATGGATAATGGATAATAGTGCCACTGCCTGAAGTACAGCTGGGTAGAAGTGGCAACAGAATGTTTAATTTCTAAGGTGTTGATTTAGCCTTAAAAATATCACTCTGGTTCCACACTGTACAAGACAGATGGGTTATTTGTACAATTAGACTTTAAGTGTTAAGTTCTCTTGATTAAAATGCCCAAGTCCTTTATTGCCAACTACCATTTAACTTGCGTGCATCTAGTACAGGGAAGAACATACCCCTAAGTGTTTAATAATGTGTTTTTCAGACAACTGGGGAAAAAAGGGCAGAACACTGCACATTTCTGTCACACATTATTTCTGCTTTTAATTTGGAAAAGCGAGACATTTATGGACCATAACCAAACTTATTAGTGTTTACCAAAACTTCCCATCTCATCAAGAGCCTGGCCCTGCTCCATCAGTGAACAGGCTAGAATTTTTGGATTAAACGACTTTCCGCGTTATTTATTATGCTGTCAATTTTCATGCTGTTCTCTTTAACTAAAATCATCAACATCTCAGCCACCAACAGCAAGATGTCAGTGTCCTTATGTGCATGAGCCACTCCTGGGTCTACAGAGTTGAGACATTGCCTGGACATGGGTGTCCCTGCCCAGGCACCGACAGCAGGGGCTGAGGGGCCTCTGTGAGGAGCGGCCGGGGCTGCCCCGAGCCGGACACAGCCATTTCCAGCCGGCTCCAACCCACCCAACCCAGGGCACGGCTGAGCCCCTTGGCCACGGTGGTGGCGCCTCAGAGAAAAGGGATTTAGGAACAACAATGAGGAATGTCGTGGTTTGGGCTGGGCATCTTCCCTAAGTCAAGTCTGTTTTGCCTGTAAGCGATCTCCCTGTCTTTATCTTCACCCACAAGCTTTTCCATCGTTTTTCCTTCCCTGTCCTGCTGAGGAGGGGGAGTGGGAGAGCAGATAGAAATTAGAGAAAAGGTGACAGCTGGGAAGTTCAGCTGTTGTAGAATCAGAGAAGCCCCTCCTTGTGGGTCACAGCATGGCACTGCCGTCCATGGTGGGGTTTGCCCACTATTCACTGGCACTCTTTGGTGGAGACTCATCAGCCACCGACAGCTGCCAAGTCTGGAATCGGGACTCAGCTCTGCTGAGTCCCTTGGACAGTGCGCTCCAATGCTCTTATCTCAATAAAGGCATGGTTCCAAAAGAGTGCATATATTATTTGAAGTGCACAAGATAATGCATTATCCATATGATTGAATATGTATTGAATACATGCAAATCAGCTACTTACACATTTATTACGTATACCTTGATTAATGATGCTATTGTATAAAGCAGCTGCATGACATCCACAGTAAAGAGGCAGACATGTGGGTAATCACGGATTACTCTGTTGGTAAGCACTGCCAGGCTATTCAGAATGCACCTGTATATGTGAGACAGCAGCAAGCATGCAGTTCTCTAACTCCTTGTGCAATAGTCTTCCAGTCGCCTCACTACAGATAGGAAAGACCACATGGAGGAGTTATTAATGAATATTAGTGACATTTCTTGTCACCTGATATCTTCAGGATAGCCTCCTAGATCCCAAAGCAATGACAGTCTGAAAGCCATGGTGTTTCCATGCTGACACAGATGGCTCGACTTCAGCTCCAGTAAAATAAGATGGAAAATCCAAGAGTTGGTTGGACTGGACTGGGAACCTGTGTACTGATTATGAGAAGAAATGCCTAAAGAATGAAACACTCAAGGAAGACAAGTTGATCTTTAATAAGGAAAAAAGTGATTCTCAACAGAGTCCCTCTTCTGAAGTCACTGCTCTATTTGAGCAAATAGTTTCATTACACTTTTCATCAGATTAAGTTTTTATTTATTCTTTGGTTCAAATTTCGTATCAGAATTCTTCCCAAAGCTGAATTAACCAAAAGCAGAACACATCACTGTCACATTTTCTCTTGTGTCAGTTTCAATTGGAATTGATTTCCAATTCTGATTTGCTTTGCTGCACGGGCTCTTGACAGGAGTATTTGGTACAGCTCTATGCTTTCCCGTCAGGAAAATGCCCATGACCTCAATATTTAAAATGAGGCCTTGACTACCTTTGCCATAGCCGCTAAGGAACGAGTTAAGAATTCCCTGCCCCATCGCATCCCATCAGCCACCTCTTTACCAAGATTGAAAAGTAGGCCAAAGACACTCACATTTTCCCGGGCCTGACAGGAGACCTAAATGAGCTTTGAAAACTATTGCTATTTTTACGATGCCTTGGTAATCTTGCTGTGAAAAAGTACACTTACGAGGTATCATTGTGTAATATAGTCCTTGCCAGAAAACACAATCTGATATGAGCAGGCCCTGGCACTTGGTGAAGTGCAAGAATGCATCTAGCTAATGATGGATATTGTAATTTTGCCAAGGTTGTTTTTTTTTCCACACATTGTTTCTAAAGGAAAAACAAACTGACCCCTCAGTTTGGATAGAAATAATTTCAAGTAACTGGATCCAGAGGAATTAAATTTGCTTCAAAACATAATGGTGAATTAGTAGCCTAGTTAATCACGTGTGTACAGATTGGAGTAATAGTCAAAAGAATATTAATTACCAAATCATATAGATCATGGCAGTCAACAGATTTGCATCGCTATTTTCAAGTTACAGTACCTGATTTTTAGAAGTGCATCGTTAGATATTTAAGGGGCACTCCTCATTCCTAAGTCTCCTTTCACATGTAACTTCTGACCTTTCCCATCCTTTCAAATGAGGCTTTTTAAACTTTCTTTTTTGCTCCTTTTTTCTGCAAGAAGGACCCAACCAGCAGCACTTTGCTAAAATGCATTGACTGACCTGTAAGGGGGAAAAGCCCTGTTCTCCTTGCCCTCGACAAAACACAGCAAGTAGTGGAAGTGTAGAGTGGTCGTCTCTCCTTAAGACAACCATAGCTTTATGGTCAGTGAGAGCTTATGCACATCACTGTATGTACCAGTGTACCTATGCATGATGAGAAACCAAAGGGCAGCATGTCAAGATGACATTCGAAATCTCTTCATTCTGTGGGTTTATGTCAAACTCAATCACTGCAACTGCTTCAGTTTTTTATGGGATTTTGCACCTTTAGCACAGTAAATAGTGATAGGCGAAGAGTATCCTTCAAGACGGAGTATAGGAACGTATGCCAGAATAACAGCATTAAACACCGCTGTCTGGTGCAAGACCCTTACCCACCCTCTGCTAAAAACAATAAAGCCCCTCTGGGAATACACATCCCGCCTGTGATTGATGGTATTTGTCATTTGAAACATTTGCTTCAGAGGGGTTTTGAGTTGCTTAAGGTGTCATTTGTAGACAGAAGAAGAAAGGAATAAAGTCTGTACTTAAATCTGTCTGATCAGCAGATTTCAGTGTTCAGTTTTGCTGCTCTTTTACCCGCAAAATTCAAGCAGCATTTCTAAACTGCCGCCGTTCAGAGAATTGCTTTCAGCAAAGTAACACCTCCATAATTCAAAGCTACGCGATAGCCAGTCTTCAAAATTACAGTTAAATATGGACTTAGTTATAAAGTTGTAGCTTGTACTTCACAAAACTGTATTTTTTTTACAGTGGCAGTCCACAGGCTGTACACACACATGAAAAGGCACAGAAAAAAAAATTACGCTCAAAGGTTTGCATGCAACAGAACAGTTATGAGACAAAAAAATAATTTTTTCTTCTCTGGAGTATATTTCCACATTAAGCGTATTTCCTCCTAGTTTACTTGCAAAAATCCAAATTAAAACAAGTATCTACTAAATGTAGATTTCTTCGTAGACTTTCAATTTGCTCAGTGTATGCAGAAAAATGGTAATATTGCAGCAGTTTTATGGAGGCACCTCTATGCATGTATCGGAGTTGTTGCAGAAAACAAGAAGGAAAAACACACTGTTAGCACTGTTCTGGAGTGAAGTCCATCCATAGCTTTACAACAAATATGAACTCATTAATTATAACATAGTTCTGCTCTACATTTTTCAAGCACTGCAAAGCTGGTAATCCATCATCAGATGGATGTTTCCATAGATCTTACTGGGACTTCATGTATAGGAAATGCTGTGAATACGAACTGCAGCAAACTGTCTCGTACAGACCCTCTACTATCACTTCTTGCCTTTGCTACAGTTCTCTGAAACTGCTTTTTCCTTCTCATCCGATGAATTTCCTTCTTATCAGTTCTTATTATTCAGTGTTCAGTACACCTGGAATAATATTTATTTGAAGTAAATTCTTATTTTTTCCTTTCCTCCCCTGGAAAATTTCCTGCAGTGCTTCCATTTCATCAGAAGAACTTGAACATATATATTTACTTAATGTTTTCCACAACTCCATTGCAATATTCGGCCTTGCCCCTTATCACAGTGCTCCAATTACTGCCAGTTTCACATATTAATGCAGCGTCTTTGGCCAAAAAGTGACCTAATATGAATAAATCCTTGTGATGTAAAACATTGTGGTACTGAAAAGCTTAGCACTCATCCCTGTTAACACAATAAAGTCTTCCTTCTGTTGCAAACCTCAGCTTGTCAGCCTGTGGGCTCTACTGTCTTTTTAGCAGTCCCACTTCCTGCTGCTCAGTAGCCAAAGGATTAGTGTTAAGCAAAGCATTTCAAACTCTTGTCTGTAAATCTCTGGATCCCATAACAGCAAAAGCTGATGAGAAAGTTCAATCACTACCAAACAGCAGATCATCTACCAGGAATGCCTCCGTGTTTCTGCAATATACTTCATTTATTTACATTCTGTCTTTCCAGTTGGAGTTTCAAGAGAGCGTGAGGCACCCAAGAGCTGACATTCAATTGACTTTAGAGAGACTACCAATCGTGTTTAAAACCCCTTAAAACAAGGACTTCAAGGAGACGAATCATACAGGCATTCCTGAAAATACTATTTCACATTTATTTTCTGTTGTTCATTTTTCTTTCTGAAAATGCTTGTTCATTTTTTTTTAATTACAATTTTACCATTTTTATGCACTCAACTGTGTAACTGGAAAGGATGGGCTCATGTTCCCTTATTGTTCTTTTATAGCTTTTGTATTTTCCCTCACAGTTTCTCCTCTACAATCGGATATTCTTTGCCCTTGCCTGTGGTGACATTGCTGTGTGCTATCTACTTCACATTCCATGCGTATTTGCCATTTAGTCCACATTTCTAATAAGATGCTGATGTTTTGATGCACTTACCCTGTATGCTGGCATGTGCGTGGGTGGAGGAAGAAGATGAGACACCAGGAGTTTTCATTAGTTCTGAGTGTACCGATGCTACACTGATCTACCACAGGTTCAACTTTTGGGTGCCTTTAAATACATTATGATCTAATTCAGTAATTTTTGTAAACCATGAGAATAGAGGTTTGACTTTTTATTGATGTTTTAGAAACTTAAATCACATACCTGGTTAAGAAACTGACCAAGGGTGTCGTGACTTTTGTTTCTATTTGTATCACCAGGTTGCTGGTGATGGCTAGAAGTCATTGCTGCCTGGGATGCTCAGCTTTCAGAAACCGGAGTCCGCCAGTGCTGTAAGATCAGGACACAGCAATCTCAAGATTTCCATCCACCAGTCAGCTACTCACAGGCCTCAGCATTGACCAGGATGAGTAATTAAAGGTCAGAGTCCCATTTCAGTGACTTCCATTGCTCCATATAAAGGCTACCAATGAGACACAAACATTTTCAACTATCTGCGCGCCAATTCCTTTCTACACAGTGGTATCGCCAAATACATAATTTTTCACTACTAATTAAAATTATTTCTATTAATTATATTTAGATATCATGAACTATACAAACATTCATTTGGAGCACCTTCTTCAATGAAGGCTATTGATGACAAAGTTTTCAGTCTTATGAACAAAGAACTAAAGTCAAGTACAAGAAAACCTCAGTATTTGGAAAAAAATCTTTATTAAACATTTTAATAGAATATTTAATGGTAAAAAAAAATCAAGTGATGTGTATGTCGAGTTTACTGGCAGGGATCTCAGACAAGGGATGTGGGGAAATGGATTTAGTTTACACCGAAGTTCAAAACATATTCTTATTTATTGCTTTACAAAGACTTGTTTAGAAAAAATCAGTATCTATCAATCGGAGTTGTTAATGGGAATCTAAAAACATTTCCTTTCTAACGTCTCCATACAGCATATACATGAAACGTAAAAAAGATTGCCTTCAATTTAACTCCTAAATTCTGAAATAACTTGGATATGGACAGTGTCTAAAATTTTATAATATCCATTTGATAATTTGTTATAACTATTGTTTGCTTATGTGTTTATTCACAGATTCAGGCATGCTCTCCTAAGGCAGTACTGCTCTGTGGTAAACTGCTCGTACAATTCCAAAGTTGTTTTTTTTTCCTACTTTTTAAAGGAAATATTCACAAACCACTTCTAATATTGGTTCTCCCTATACACCAATCATTAAAGAACAAGATTTCCTGGTTTATGACATATAAACCCAGTCTAATTTTTTATAGTAACAGAAAATTAGCAGAAGATATTTAGATGAAATTTTAAATGACAAATTGCATAATCTACTAAACAGCCCTGAAAAAAGAAAAAAATAAAATGTCATCTACTATGAAAATAATAATCTACTCATAAGTATTCCATCTTGCTTCTGAGCTCCCTTAAAAAACAGCTGTTGTAAATATTAAGTAATTTTGCTCTGATGGAAAGCATTTGATTTGACAGGAATTTCTGCATTAATTATCGTTGGCGAAACATGTCTTGAATTTGTTCTTTGGAATTCTGAATGCAAAGTAAAAACACCAAGTAATTTTTCTAGTCCAGCAGTATTTTGAAACTGTGATATCACTAGATCAGTTGCATATCTCTAAATTTAATCATAAAATCTCATTATGTAAGACAGAAAAGACAGATCTGGGCAGTGTAATTTGACAGTAAATTTAGCCAGATACGTGAAAGCCTTTGAAGACACAGACCCAGCTAATAACCATGCTAACCACTTTGGTACCCAATAGGGCCACCTTAAAAATCATTATTATCTAGCGAATGTCAATATTAATTTTACAATTTTACACTTACTTCCATGGCTTGACTTTAGTTTTAGTGATCATTGTTACACAGTGACATTCATAACCCCAACCAAATCTATGGTAACCGGTACACATAGCAGTTACCTTAGCATGAATAACAGGAAGGGTTCTGTCTATGTATCAGTGCAAAGTTAAAGAAACTTCTAAAATGGACAACCTCCCTGTCAAGATGGCTTACTGAGAACAGCAACATATGCTGGTCTGAGAGAAAGCTTACTGAAGAGCTCCCTTTCCCTATCTCTGCTGCCATAGTTTATTTTAATACAGAATTAAATAAAGCACCGTCATTCTGACTACATTTCTAAGTAAAACTCACCGGTTTAGAGTAACCTCATCGCTGCCTTTTTGAAGGACAGATGGATATTAGATTGCTTCCATCAGCCTGAGTCAAGCAGCCTCCAGTGAAAAGCTCAGCACCACTGCTTGCACTCAGGTCATAAGGCTGTATGCCAGGAAAGTAGTAAGTACATTAAAGCATAATTACCATTCACATTAATATACAAACTAAAACTTCATACATACAGGTTGAATTCCTAAGAAAGGAACAAAGATTTTTTTCTATGGTCTCTGATTCCAAAAACCCTCAAAACTGGATTCTTACTGGATTACTTCCTGTTAGCAACACACCACTATACAACATCTTCAGCAACTGTAGTGTCAAAAATTTGGTAATAGACTTGATCTTTCATCGCATCTCTGACATTATAGGACCTGATGAAGCATTCCAGCCATGGCAAATCATCTACAAACAAAACCCAAATCGTTATTTAATACTCATTTCTAACTTTCATAGGAGAGAAGTATAAGTTGAGCTGGATCGTATATACAACAGTTAATAGGACGAAAAATTAATTACTAATTTTGAAATTACAATTTGTATCTTAAAACTACTTGCACCATCTGAAATGGTGTTCAGTGACAATCTTCCAAGCCTCCCCCTCTCCCCAGCCCCCCCCACCCCCAAACACTTGCTACCAGTAGTTGTACCACAGTACAGCACATATAAAGACTTTCCAATAATAAAATCTCATCCCCATGTGATTCAATGAGAAAATTTCATCAGTCTCAAAGAAAACATTCTTTATATCCTTTACAACAGGGCCAGTTTTTATAAGTATGGTAAAGACTCCAGCATGGCTGTGGTGGTCAGTGGCAACCAGGTACTTTGAAGGAGCACACTCCAGAGATTGGAGCTCCAGCAGACATATAGCTGGGTGTGTGTGGTTTGGGCAGAGCTACTTTCTGCCATAACAGAAATACTGCATAAAAACCTCCGTGACTGGATTTGGATTAAGTTTTTGCTCAATTTCCATGGATGTTTCCTGTAGCAAGGGATGCTCTGAATCAGCATGTGCATTCAAAAGCAGAATCTCACCCAAAGCATGTGCCATACGCTGATTTCCCTTTCAGTTTTCCCTAATGTGCTGTGACATTCAGTGCAAGGGTGTTCTGGTTAATTTCCATATGAATACAAATGACATGTCACCGCCTGCACAGACATGACTGTATTCACACATCACTGCATGCTACATGAAAATTTACTGAACCATTACTTTTCTTTCTCAAAAGAGAGTTCTGCCATTAAAGAAATATATCAAAACAAATTAATTGGAACTCTCCTTACAGACTCCTGCATTTTTCTGTTTTGAGGTTTGCTGATGCAGTAGTTGAGTTATAACACTTTGCATGAGCGATAGCAGATTGAAAGACTCATTTCCTTCCCATCCCCCTTTTCAAATAACGGCAAGCTGACCTAATTTTCTTCCTGGAGGACAGAGTGTATTCATGGTCATCTGCATCTTTTGCTGAAGAAAATTATTAGTTAAGATTTCAGAGGCAGGAATTTGGAAAAACTTCTCCTGGAAGAGAACAGAAAAGACTGAGGTGTTGGAAGAGGAGTAAGAAACCATTAGCCAGAACCCTGACTGCATGTTCTTTTATCCTTAAAAGAACTTACAATTATTCAGATAGGTAACACAACAAAAGAACACAACAAAAGAAATATTTCTAAAATTATTCAGATACAGAAGAAACCCAAACATTCAGAAAAAAAAAAAAAAATCCGCATTTCAATACCCCTGAGTCTTCAGGGACTACAGCCACCCACAAAGCACACATGTAGGTCCGTAGATATAACTGGCATATATTCCTCATAAATTTCCATAACGTTATGGTCGGAGAGGATGGTCAGTTCTTCTCAACAGTCCCTCACTGCAGTGAGCAGAACATTTCGAGAGGAACAAAGTCCTTTGAAAACAAGGGGGCACTGCAACCTGGGTTCATACAAGTGGAACCCCACTTTGAGTTTCATTTTTTGATAGTTTCAGAAACGATGGAGAAAAGGCTTATGCTGCGAGATACATTTCTGAATGGAGGCATAAAATAAAGAATGGAACACTGAAACATTAAATAAACCTTTTTTATGTATTTTTAAACTGTATACAGTAAGCATAACTGACAAAACTCCCATTTTATTCTTTCCAAGTTTGTTACCCAATTTTTTCTCTCTAAAGACTCATCATCTTATACCTTCTGAAAGTGAGCTGAAGTTTTTGGTGTCAATTTCTCCTTTTTGTTAAAAGACACAAATACAGAACAATGTCCCTTTGCATAATTTTTATATGACATGTTTAATGGAAGTGATCAGAAGATCAGATAATCCGGCAGCAAAATTGACATGGATAACTACTTTTTCTTCTCACTCTACCAATTCTTCTTCTCACTATGAAACTTTCCGATTTTTTTCCTTCTATTACTTTTCCTATAAAAAGGAAAGGAAAGAAAAGAACAGAGTGTTCCTACAGAAGTGCAACTGGAAGCTAGTGTAAAGTTGCACTTCAAAGTAGCCCAGTTCCTTCTCAGGTGGTGCTGAAGGACCCGAGTTTAGGTTTGGAAGGTATTGGCTTGTCTTTGAAGTACCGCCAGCAGGAATGCCAGCAGCTGGTACTTCAGAAGAAATTGTGCTTTTTTTCCTGAAGCTAAACTGTAGTACTGAGCAGTATCTGGTAAGAATCTAAGCTATCCTGAAATAGAGATTTTTGGAATTCTGCATCAAGAGATGGTTTAAAACCTTTTCCCCCACCTTCCTTTTGCAGTTTAGTTTCTCAATAAAAAAAAGGAAAAAGGACAGCAGACGGAAAAGATAAGTAGTTGAAACAAGGATTGCAGTCTTTGACCTCCTTTGCTGCTAAAAAACACAACTAAATTTTTTCCAATATTATTTTTACTTAGAGTCGTAAAATTAATCAAGGAAGAGTATTCCCTTCAAAGTCCCATTCAAAGTCATTTAGTACAATGGTGGAAAATATGCATATATATACACATTAAATAGTATTGCTGGGGGGGAAAAATCCAACTGAATTGTTTCTCTGACCCATTCTGGACAAAGTTATAACTATGAGGTGCCAATACACTGACTATTTTCCACTTGGGTAGACAGATTACTCCAAATGTCTACTAAGATCCTGATATTCCCAGCTATGAATTTCTGGGAAACACGAGAAGAAAACACACAGAAGGACAAAAGGTACAATGAAATACTAATCTATTTTAGATTATAATTCTCTTCTTTATCAAATTCTTTTCACTTTTTTATTATTTTCCCTCTCCAAAATGGTTGATGTGCCATCTCAAAACTTAGGGTAGTAACTAAAATTGGTGTATGCATGTGTGTGTAAAAAACAAAACACAACAAAAAAATCTTTGACCTTAAATTGGAGATGTAGGAAGCAATGACCAGCTCTTGTCAGTCAGAAATCCTCCACTTTCATCATCACAAAAAAATTATAACTCAAACCATCCCCATGCATCAAACTGCTAATCTAATAATAAAGCTTATGAATTAGAGTAAAAAGGAAATCAATAAAAAAATCCTAAAGAGTAATTGGTAGTTTACTGTCAAAATAGGAAATGTTCAAAGTAGATTCTGCAGGGGATTGTCCTGAGTCTGGTGATTTTGAGAATTTTCAACAGCAACATGCTTTATGGAATAGCAAATAGGCCACTATGTTTACAGACAAAACCAAGCTGGGGGAACCGCAAGTATACAGGAGTAAAGAATGAGAATTAATTTTTGACAAACTCGAAAGCTATCAGGACAAGAAAAAAACACCTCCCCACACTTTCCACCAGATACGTGTATAAAATACTGCTTTTAAGCAAACCAAATCAACTGCTCAAACGAAGAATGAGGAATAATTTCTTAAAGATGACGTTCTACTCCAAGATGAAGAGATTATACCAGGAATCAGTAAACAAGAAATCAAGTGATCACGACACTGAGAGAAGCATTATCTGGCATACATATAGAAGCATTATCTGGCAATGCCTCATGCTAGGGTACTGTTTTAGTGCTTCAAGGAAGATCTGGGCCACCTGGGAAGAATCCAGAACAACAGTGAGGATGGCTAGAGTTTTCAAAAAAACCTTGGGTATGAAAACAACTCTTATATGGAAGAAGACAGAATCAACGAAGTTTTTTTAGCCTTCAGAAGGTAAAATAATTTTACAGTGTGTAGTGACAGGGAACCTATCCGTTCTTCAGTGACTCAGGCAGCAGGAATAGTCTTAAGCTGCTTCAGAGAAAACTGAAGATAGGTTAATTCTAAGGTTAGCAAAGTAGCTGAATAAACTGCTTCTGGAATCAACGACAAATACCTGTACAGCTATAGCTAAGTCCTGCCTACCTAGAGAGGAAAAAGGCGGCTTCTTCTAACTCATGCTCATATGAAACAAAAATCAAGAATTACTGAATGTATAGATTCTATCGAGAGTTAAAAAAAAGAGATAATGAGATTTCGAGCTAATCCAGAAGTTACTTGGATAAATCCTGAAACCCTCCCATCACTCACACAGCATTCAGGCTGCATAATTTAACATTGCTGGTAAAAGAGAAATTCAGCCAAGGAAATGTATAAAAGTCTATGGAAATACCAAATAATATATCTACAAGCTTCTATTTTGTCTTTACGCTTTCATATTCTATACTCTGATATTTTACTGAAAAATTACTAAAAGTTACATTCTGTGCATCTTCATTAATGGACAATATTAATAACAATACAGCACTTGTAAATGTCCCTGGCAAAACACTGCAGGCAACATAGAATGAATATTTCTGTACTTACTTTTGCTATTTTAAAAACAAATACAAACCAAACCCACATAATCTGTGTAGTCTACCTTTATCTTGATTTACTTACATAATCAAAAAGGTATGCATTTAGTGCTCCTGTTCCATCAACCAGTGTAAACTTCATAACGAAAACATACTGGAGAGGCTCAATACCTAAAACTGTAGAAAAAAATATTGATCTGTTTCTTAGAGTGGATATTCAAGACAAACTATAACTGAAGCTGGCAATATCCCTCCTTTAATAGTAACTGACTTTTAATATTGTAATTAAAAGCATAAATTGACAGGCCAAAAAATAGAGCCTCTGAATAGCAAAATGTAGTTCATATTTTGAGAGCGCATTGCAATTTGCCTAGAAACACTTTAATAGGTAAGTCTATAAAAATGCATAAAGATTCTTCCATACTTATCCTAGTAAAAGAAATGATAGTATTTGCTTAGATCTTAGGTCCTACCTTGGTAGGATCCTCCTACTCCTGTTATTTTATTCATGGAAGATTAAAGGGGACTTGCTCTTAATTCAGTGAAAATAAGATAGCATTTCTTATGTGTGTGAAAACACATCTTCCGAGGAAAATAATTTGTTTCATATGATGTACTAAAAGCTACCAGGCAAAGTCTTATTCAGAAAAACTTTGCTAGCAGTTCTGAAAACATTCCAGCATAAGTAAATGACTACAGTCATTCTCTCACTGGCAGTGGTACTGTTATGCTGCAAATATAAAATATCTTAAACATACAAAGTTAATGCAACTCTGCATTAGTCTTTTCTGGGTACATTTACTTAAATTGGCTAGTCATTTTATGTTCAACCGATCCGATATACTTGCAGTTATCATTTAGTCTGAAAATATAGATTATAAAAGAATAATATACATAAAATAATTTAAATGCCAAAAAGCATTTAATGGGTCTTGTTTTCATTTTGAGAATTAAATGTCAACCGCAGGTGTTGTAACACTGCCAGTTATATATCAATTTACATTTATTTAATAAAATATAATCATGACAGTTTAAGAGAATCACTGTATTGCTCAATAGTGTTTTTCTTTTATAGAGTCTTTATTAAGCTTAGATACTGCTAGATATTCCACCTTAATATATTAGAACATGAATTGATAGACATGAAAATATTCTTTTTCCTCAATGTGTTGTGAATCTTTAAGCTCCATTTTACCTCCAGCATTTGAATGTGTTGACTACATAAAGTAACACAAGGAAAACACAAAGCATGGAACACACATATATGTTATGGTATAATTCCATTCATTTAAATATTATTTCTTGCAGACTCTCCCAAATATGCTTAGCATTGATAAAGCTTGCAGAAGATAAAAGTCTAACTTGTACTAGTCATTAAATAAGACTCCCTTTAGTTCAGGTTAGGAAAACTGTATCTTCAAAGGCAAAAGCAAGACCAACTTCTAAGGCTGCAAGCAAGTACGCAGTTTAAAAATGACATCCGCAACTATGATAGGTGTTACTAGTGACACCTATGGTAGAAAAAACTATTCAACATATAAAATCCTTTAATTCATACTGTAATGGTTTCAAAAGGAAATATGTTTTTTCAACTGGTAAAAGGTGAATAAATTTTACAGCTTTATACTCAAGCATAACCAAAAATTACATGCTTTCTGCACAAAATTGCAACCCAGAAATCAAACTATTTCATATAAACACTTCAGAATCAAGTCACAAAACTATTTCAGGACAATATGCAGCTGACCTTGTGCTATTTCAGTTGGTTCCCATGATGGTCGTTGTTCTGCTGCAATGGAACTTAGACCCTTGATAGGTTTTGGAGTTGAACACCGCTTGCACCTAGCATTTAAAACAAGATACTGAGACTAACCAAACACTGATTCATTTATACCAGAAGCTTTCTGCACAGAATTAAAATAAAAATCTGATTTCCTTACTCAGTGGGAGTGCAAAAATATATTTTAGAATTACATGCAAAATGTCATAAAAATCAATAGTACTAGTTCTGCTCAAGTGATACAAAGCCAAGCTCAATTAAGCTACTTTTTTTCCTTTAAAAAAACACCTGAACTCCAATAAAGTAACTTAGCTGTGAATTTTGGTTTTATATGCAAGTGTGTGCTTGGGTTTTTTTTTATATATATATATGAATATACATATATAGGCACACACATATAAATATTTATACAGGTATTCAAGCTCATTCCTACAGCAAAAATAATTTTGCTTTCCATTCTACTATACAGCATCTTTTTTAACCTTTGATAAGTATTGATGAAAAGTCATTGCTAAGTACTGATAAAAAAAGCACGTGGAACAAAGCTCTGAAATGTCAACATCCTTGTGAGGTTCCTTCCTAAATATCTATAAACAATCATGGAATACGCTACAGAGAGTTTGGCTTTTACAATAGAGCCATTTAAACAGAGAACTATGTCTGAAGGTGAGTTGTGTGTAGCTGGGTAAATATCTGGAAAGGTCAAAACAATATATAACAAAGAGAAATAATTATCTGCATTCACTGTATCAGGCCCTTACAGGAAGCTTTAGGGTTCATGTGAAACATACAAGATTTCTGCACAGAATTTGTTTTACTGCCTGCGGGACTGAACACAGCCCTCTGCTTGAAGGCTTATTAGTACTGCTGAGAGGGAGGACTCAATAGCTTGCATGAAGTAGACTGGTATTTCTGAGCTCAGTAACTACATGCTGCTGTGCAGCACTGGGAGATCATACTGCTGCTAGCCCTCCTTGAGCAGGAACCCGGTATAGCATGGCACAGCACAGATACCACACCTAGATGTGCGTACCGTGTTCCATAGCCCTGGAACTGTGGAATTCAGAAACCTGTTGAAGTTGACCCTACAGCGACTGACATCTACAAATAGGTAAGACATTTTGAAGTGTTGTGGATCTCAAAAAATGGCAAATGGTGAGGAAAGGCTGTCCAAACCCCTGCACTTCTTCCAAAACCCAAGCTTTCCCAACACTGGGAATGACAGAGAGAATGAGACATGGATTGACAACCTGAAATTATTTTCTAGGTCTCTATTTAAATATTATCTGTAAAAAAAACTCAAAACACAAGTCTACAGTTTCAAAGGAACATATGTTTTGACTTTGGTCTAATGAGTAAGACCAGAAAATGGTATTTTTCTAGCCCAAAAATGGAAGATCTGATTTAAAAGAGTAAGATTCAGGCATTCTGCAGCCTAAAGAGACACATGCGCATTTCCATCTCTGTAGTATATTGCCCTAACCACACACCACAGGCAAGACTGAACCTGGGGTGCTGTGTAATTAAGGGTATAAGATTTATAGAGCAAGATAAGGTCCAACTGCAGTTGAGTCCTTTGATACACAGTACTAGTATGACATTTCATCCCTGATCTCAGTACTGCTGATCATGTTACATATTTTGTATCAAAGAATCTTTGTATAAGTCACCCCTTGAGCACTGTGGTTTGAACTACTGAAAATAATGATCTCTACCTATTACTGCAACTACTAAAGTATCAACAAATGCTTTTAACCTACCCATAATATTTTATGTTCCCTTGTAAAAGAAAAGGAGCTGAAAGATCTAATAATTCAAGATTCTCTTCTGTGGATCTCACAGGAATAACACATTTAAATCTTTTTGTAAGCTTCCAGACTTCTTTTAGTGTTCCACCTGTCAAAATCAGAAAAACGTGTTTTTAAACTGCAATCAAGAATAAATTGAACAACTTGCATTTCTTGGGTGATGAGATGTTGATTTCAGAACTTTCAATAAAAATTGAGACCTATTACGGAAAACTGAAAAAATGATCCATAACCTTCTCATTCTTACTCAGCAACAGACTCAAAGTATCAAAGATGGACATTTATCAGCGCAGACGCCTTAATATCTTCCTCAGAGTTATCACTGTAATCATGAAGTTGTATTGAGTTAGCATCACTTTGATATAATTTCCACTATGATTTTACTAGCAATTTTCTCAGGGGAAAAAAAAGAATAAACAGACTTTTTGCAATTGCACACTGTTTTTTCAGCTTTTAAGTGGCAAAAATCCATTAATTTTTAACCAGCAGTTTATGAAAACGTAGCTATTCAACTATGTCATAATTGACATGAGGTGGGAAATGCAGAACCATCAAACTTGACGCTAATGTGAGTGCGACTAAATTGGGGCCATGCTAGGAACACCACAGCAGAAATTTAATCTATTACAGCTTTCCAATTCCAGTGACAGGAAAAAGTTCTTTCAAATTTATTATAAATCATGAGATAACCTGTCTTCAGTCTCTGTAATATGGACTGCAGAACTGATTATGGATTCTTTCTGACAGTTCACCAATTCAGTGGAAATGTGGAAAATTTATTGATTTAACACACAGAGAACAGTTATTGGGAAATAGTTTGATATAAATATACGATTTAATCAGCTCGTGAACAACAATTACAAGAAATTGATCAAATTGTTTTTAAATAAATATATTCAACAAGTGTGTTGTTTACCATAACCATAATTAAGATCTTTCAAAGACTTCATGACAAGTGATGCTTGCATATATTCATCACTTGTATTGCAGAGGTAACTAAAGCAGAATATAAAATAAATAAAATTGCATAATTCCTGGTCATGTAAAAATGCACAACATGAAACCTCCTAAATTAACTTAACTTCTAATAAAAAAATTTAACTTAACTTCTAGTAAAAAAATAAAGAAAGCAGACACACAGATATTTGAAATGGCTTCCCAAAAAGTTAGAAAACAAAGGTTTTCCAAGTACAGTGCCACAGATAGAGACTCTCATATACATCTGAACTCTCATTCAAGAGATTAACATACAAAATTCAGGGTAGTTTCAACTGACATTGCTAAAAGTTCTCCTGAATTTCAACTTTGCTGCAATACTAAGTTACATCAAACAAATGTATTCTGGCTTCTAAGAGACTGGCACAAAACACAGAGAATTACCAGCGGTTGACAATGATATGAATCACAGTGATTTCAAGTACAAATAATGAGGATACACAAGGAGCAGTAATCTACTTGTTAACTGTAACATTTCACTCTTCAGTTCAACTATCTGTAGCAATGGTTATGGATTCCCTTCACTCCAAGCTCATGTAAAATTCTGTCCATTATCCAACTATTTAATCAATTCCAGCCCAAAAGATGCCAAATACTCAAAAAGAAGTCCTTGCTTCAGCTTAATGATTATAGGGAAGAATAGAGTACTGTGCTGTAGAAGAGAAAATTGCTTGTGTTTAACAAATGAGTAGAATCTAGACCATGTCTGTCTAATAATTATCATAACATGTTTGGCCTTTGCGGGTGGTCTGTATCTGGAAAGGCGTTGGTAAGATTTCTAGAAAGACTTCAAAATCTCCACCTTGAAAAATTTAAAGATAAAAATGAGAATAGCATGTAGCTTTAGCAAGGTTCATGACTGAAGTTCTGGAAAAAAAGTGCTAAAACACTGATTATGACTTTTCCTTGTGCTTCAACATGAAGCACATATATCCACATACACATATACTTAGCTACTGACATTTTAATATCTGAAAAAGATTTACCCAGTTATATCATTCAGTTAATTTTGGCAAAATAGAGCAGCAATAGATTCTTCTTCCTTTTGTTTTCACAAAGATAAGGTTAGATTGCAAGAAAAAAAAATCCAACTTGGAATACGTTAGAATTAAAGCTGGTATCAGAACTAGTTGAACATAAAACACAGCAGAAAACAGAAGGGGTTTTGTCACTGACCCTTATGCAAAGGACCACCTAAGTTACATTTGCTTATTCACACGCCTACTTGAGCACAATTGAGGACTTTGTTTTAAATTCAGAATGGTACCATATGTAATTATTTATTACTTTTATTTTATTCAAAGCATTCCTTATTAGTATTCATGCTAAATTGCTTTGTTTAAAGTTCAGTGGCTAATTCTCTTGCCTGAGAAAATCTGATAAAAACCAAACCAAACAAAAAAACCCCTCACACTGTGAGAACCTTTATTAATCTGAAACAACACTGACATCCAGAGGCTGACAAAGTTAATTGTAGGCTTGTATTATCAGAAGCCTTCCAAAACTTTTCCACATCAAGACTAAAACTAGGGGTTTTTTTAGAAGATTCAGTAAGTTTTCAAATCAGAACTGAAAAATCAGCAAGCACAGCTAGGGAAAAAAACATATTCAGATGTTAACTTTAGCACAATCAACAATAAATTTAATGGTATAGTTTTAAAATAGACAGAAGTACCTTGTAAGACCTTCACAGATGACTTTCCTGTTTGCACAACAGTAACAAAGTTCCAGTTGAGTTCTTCTTTTCTTTGAAGATGCATTTATGATCATCACTACTTACACTGAATACAGCTTCAATGTATCTTAACTTTGGTGATACTCAGAATAGGCAATGTGTCATAAGTGGTATATTTCCAATTTATCTTACCTTCTATCATAAGCAAAGTATCTTCAGGCTGTTGAAGCATTTCATCATGCTTTACAAAATGGATAGCTATTTTCCTTTGTTTCTGGTCTTGTGTGGTCCACATTACAGAATCATACCAGGAAGTATTGTGTAATTCTGGGTTTGGGGTAGTAACTGCAGAGCCTTGTAAAATTAAGTCAAAATCATCTCCATCTGGAACTTCTCGCCTAAAATAATTTCCAAAATGAATAAGCAAAATCTAACAGCTTCTCCTTAAGCAATCTAGGAACAAGGAAGGCAGTACTCCGAATAAATATTAAAATATAGTCATGAGAGTGTTACACCAGTTTAAACATTTAGACTTATATAGCAAATTATGACACGATAATTATTTTCCATGTTAATAAATATATTAAGTAATCTAATCTTACTTAGGAGCAGAGGTAGCCTAGTGGCTTCATCCACACATATGCAAATCCATGAAAAACAAATATATCAGTCTTATGTGATTTCTTTTGGGCCTTAAATGGGCCACACAATTGCATACCACTTCAGTAAAGTGAAAAGACTGTATAAACTCAGATAATGTCAAGTTTTATGTTCTAGCTTATTTTACTTTGCATATTTTGAGGGGGAAAAAAAATAAGAAAGGCCAGGAGAAGAATATGTACTGTAAAGGGAAGATCTGCAACTCTGCACCACACAGTTTCTTTCCTGTCCTGCTCGAGTGCTAGAGCACACCACTCGTGCATTTCCAGTTGTCATCCACAGAGAAGAAATGCAGACCATTCAAATTTTACCAATATTACCAAAAAGCCAGTGGTTGGCATACAAAGGAAAAAATGCATTAGAATGTTCTCTCCTAAGTAAGACAGACCTGCTGGCTTCAGGTGGAATATGAACTGTGACAAAAAAAAAAAAAAAAAAAAAAAAAAAAAAAAAAAATAATAAAAAAAAAATGCAAAAGCTTGGGCTATTTCATAAGACACTGAAAGAAAACAGGTACCAAGCTTTCGAGTGGAGCTAAAGAATAAATACCATCAGCTCCTGCAGATTATGCTGACGGTTTCACTTCCAAACCCAAAAGCAGCTGCTTCCACCAATGAATAGAAAAGAACAATTCCTGCCTATGAAACCAAATTTTTGTTATTCTTCTGCTGTATTCTGTTATTCTTCTGACTGTAGAATCGGCACACAAGAGGTCTTCCTGAACCTGAACTTTCATTTCATGAATACAGTGCTGTTCACGTGAACTCCTTCCACCTCTCTTCCTGCAGTACTATTTTAAATGCAAAAGCAATGGACCCTACACAACAGGTCACCTTTCCAGATACACCCATTAAACTCTTCCAGCCTTCCTGCCTGTAGATTTTCCATGGAGGTGGGAATGGAATGAAGTGGTTTTGAACTAAAACAGAACACAAGGATTTAAATGTCTGTACTGGGGGTACATATATAAAACCAGATCCACGTGTACCCATATTTTGCTACGTAGAGAGAAGCTTTTAGTTGAAGTCTAAAAACCAAAAATACATCTCTCATAAGGGTATTATACCCAAAGCATTATATGCATCTTACTGCATAAAGTGATAAAGGATCAACCTTGCACTGAACTTTATCCAGTCAGGCTCTTCAACATATGCTAGAACATGAAACAACTTCTGACACAACAGAAGATGTAAGAGGAAAGGATTCCCCTAAATCAGGTTTCCTTCCTGGGCCGCTTAGCTCACCCAAAAGAGAAGATAAATTTCTGGAAGAGCACTGCAAGCAGTCCCATCATTGCAGCAGGATGGTGGTAGTAGTAGGAAATATGCTAACCGAAGCCTCACAAATCTATCTAGTTAAAAGTCTGCTCTAATTCTGTGGCAAAGAAAAGGCAGCGATATGTGAAACGGGAGGAAACTCCAATGAACAAAAATGAAGACACTAACCAGTCAAGAATATATAAAAATCTGTGCTAGTCATGGAAAATTGTGGGATGAGGATAAAGTTCACAAGGAATAAACAAAATTCTATCACTTGTGTCTGCTTATTACTATACAGAGTTGGCAAATGTATCAAAAAAGTGACAAAATTGGCACAGATAGTTGGCAATTATCTCCTTTTTATGCTTGGCAATAAAGACCATGTACTTGTACGCTGTAAAGATGATGAAGCACTTCCTCTTACATTAGCAACCAAGAGAATGTTGCAACAACATCTGATAAGGACTAATATTGTTCAAGCTGCAAGTGTGCTACTTTGCATCCAAAAGCTGTAACACAAGGCTAGTAGGGGCATTTTCTTTTCTCAGTGATGTTTGTATCGAATGAATCTTGATTGCACAAAGAATTTCAAAAGGCTAGGAGAATGCTAATGTGCCATGACTTTAAGAAGGCAATAGTTTACACCAGTAACAACAAAGCTGTTTGCTTAGGACTGATGGTAGGCTAAGTTACCGGACTCATGATCATGAATAGCGCAGTAATGTATGTCACAGTATTTTAATCAAAAATAGGCCGTTTCAAACAAACTTTCTTTCATTTTACAATGAACATACAGCAGAAATAACATAAGATTATTTGACTGAGCATTATTTGATGCAATGACGAACAACATTAAAAGGGAAGTAACAATGATAAAATGGTCAGTGAACTGACTCAGTTCAGAAAAAAGACAAAAATACCAAGGTGAATGGTGTTTCCCTGATAGTTTTGGATCAAGAAAAGATGCCTTCTCTAGAAGATACACTATAGTCAAAGATATTTTATTCATTCACTTGGAGACTGTCACACCTTTTTACATATCCTATTTTAAAACTGCAAGACAAACACAGGTACGTCAAGACAACTTCAGTATGGGAAAAAATGGACTGCCAAATATGAAAACAGAGAAAAATGATTGTTTTGAAACCACTCAAAGGATTCTGTACATAGACCTCATCTGACGATATAAAATGTTCCTACCTATTTTCAGTGCGTTTCCAATCTCTGCTCAAAATATGAAATACGTTTATATTTAGCTCATTTTACACAAAAAAAAGAGGACGAAAATACACTGAAAATCTAGGCATCCCAAACCAGGACACCAAAACATAGAACAATTCCTAATTACCTCTGTTGTGTGAAACACTTACAAAGAGTTGCATTTGGAACAATGAAGTTTAACAGATTGATAGAGCTTCTGGGGTTTATAAGTTCTCAACTTTGCTCTAATGCGATACTGTTGAGGAGCTGTGCTGTTCAGAACGGTTCTCAGTTCTGTGTTATTCAAATCCTGATGATCTGTTAATACTGAAAAATAAAACACACACACACACACAAAGGCCACGTGTACCCATTAAACACCATAATATTTGGAATATGGGAAGAGGCCACTGCAGGAATGCATTTTCCCTTAATTCTCACCTTCTGTTCCCTCCCCACTTGCAGCCTCAGTTTTATCAATTCAACATGTTACTACAGTTTTTAAGATAAATCACAACAGGTTGTGGGAGCATGGTGTACTTCAGGGTATACAAATTCAACATGTAGAAAAAACCAAAAAGAAGTAAAATATATAAACATGCCATATTCATTTAAAAATGGAATAAAGCCAAAGTCACATTTATATATTTATACTCTTAGAATAGCTCTTACTATAATAGGTAAAAGATATTATTTCAACCTTTGAGCTGATGTCTCAAAAATACTCTTGCTCTTTAGTAAAAATAAAATTCACCTTGAGGTCAAAATGTTTCCTACCTGTAACAGATAACTGCTGACATCTCTGTAAGTGTGATTCAAGATCTAAAATCAAGAAGAATTTCCTAATTATTTTCCTTCCTTCCTTTTTATCATGTGGGCACAAAAATAGATAAGATAGGCAGAGACACACACGAAACAAAAAGCTAAACAAAGGGAAATGGAAATACTAATAATGTATGAAAACAATATACCAAAAGGAAAAAGCAAAGTAAGCGGTAGACAAACATCAGATATCAAGAGTTAATTTATTAGAGGAGAAACTACTGCATATATTAAATAGGAATGCCCATCAAAATGAACACTTTTCAAATGTACACTGTGAATAATAGTGCTCACATAAACTGTATTCATCCCTCTGTAATCTTTCTGGTCAGGAACATAAATACATTATTCTATAAAAATATGGACTGTGTGGTCCCGCCTCTGAACAACCTCCACTACTCATATACAGTAGAACTGTGTAAAATTCTTTCTGAATTTGCAGTGTTTTGGTCTACACATGAAGTATTTATTTATTCTGGATTTTTGTACCCTTTTAGAAATATCCTGTCACAGTATGTTACTAATGGCTAAGTAATATAGGATTTTAAAAGCTAGAAGCAAAGATGCAGACTATGTCCAAGTATCTTTAGAGTTTAATTCACTTTTAGTTATTCTTATTCTGGGTTAAAAATGCCATTAAAAGAATAATATTGGATCTGTAAAACTGTCTATAAGACACTACCTTTCCATGGCACTGCACCTTGCAACTCTGCCGCTGACACAACTTTCCATCAAACAGGGCTCCTCAGCAAGCAACTGTTTAGTAGTGTTTTCAGTGCCTGTCTCTGAGGAATCGCCCTTTAGGAGGAGGGAGTTATGTCACTCTGCTTTATGATCTAATATAGTATGATTAGAACACCATCTGTGTTTAATAATTTATTCAGTACCTCCTATGAAAGTATTTTTCCATGTGTGTATGAAAGGCTTCTGCTGTGAGAGAGGAGGAGAGGGTAATGTCAATTTCCAGTCTAATAATCTAAAAGAATTCTCTAGAGCTTTGTATGGGAAAGTAACATTATACATTTAGAGAAGCAATAATTGTGACGTTATCTTGACGATATATATATGTTAGAAGAAAGAGCAAATCAACTTTCTATTGCTCTTACCTGTAACATTGTTAAAAGTGCCATCTAATTCCACTGAAGACATGCTTTCCATATTCTGACTTTCTGCCAGATCCACTGATTCTAAGAATCTAAAAATAAATGGCTAAATATTTTATAACCTAAAGAATTCTTTCATACATATATACACACACATATATATATATATACACATATACTTATATGAAACCTACTGTTTATCAATAGACAGGCATAACGTTCAGACATAAATTTTCCAGCAGAGACATAAAACTTAATTGAGCCAGAAGTTGCAGGAGTGCATATTAATGATGCAGAGGAGACACTCTTTTCCAAACCACTTCTGGAAGTTTAAACATGGTATAGTGCCAAAAGAAATCTGTATCACTGGAAACAGAATTCCTGATAAAGGAACATGGACTTTGGTTACTTAGTCTTTCCTTATGTATATAATACAGTTCAGTAAGGCATTTATATTATATGCTTCACTTTTAATATCTTTTAAGTCTCACCTTTTCCAAGTAACACATACACGCATGCTTAAAAGGTGCTCAAATTTACCTGCTTAACCATAGCTTTCATCTTTAAAAGATTACATGCCACTATGAAACAGAGTAAGTATGTTAATGTAGCCAGGCCTTATCATTATGGCACTCTAAAACCACCTTAATCCTTACTGTATTTCCAATTTGAAAAATTAGCCTTTATATCTCTATCCCACAAAATACTTAGCCTTCACCTTATAGTGCTAAAGATATGTTCTGTTCCAGAGTTTCTGGTTCTTACATGCCTTTACAATTCTAAACTGTACAGTTGTTATATTAGACTAGAGTTTTCCAGAATAATATAGAAAAAAAAAAAATACACAGAACTTACGTTTTTAGTTCCTTAACATCTGGGTTGCTTTCTGGTAAGACTCCTATTCCTCGACCGTAACACGTGCCACCATGAAGATGAAATTCTATATGTGAGACATCTTCATTGTCAGCACTTGCTTGTTTTGTATGAATACTGTAAATTCTCAGAAAACTTCCAATCTTAAAGAAAAAAAAAAAAAAGATTTGCTAACACAAAGATAGCTATTTACTTGGAAAATCAGAAGCCTCAGGAAGCTCTTTCCCTGTTTTCACTGTATCACAGAACAGCTGAAGTTGTCAGGGACCTCTGGGACTGCCTAGTCCAACCCCTGTGCCCAAAGCACAGTTAATTAGAGCAGGTTTCTTATGGCTGTCTCCAGCTGCATTTAGAATATTTTCAAAGATGGAGACTCCAAAACCTCTCTGGGTGACCTGTTTATTTTGGTTTATCAGACAACAGTACTTGCAGCAAAGGCTGATTCAGAACCAGCATAAGCCTTCTTACAAAATCTGATTCTCAAGCAGACTTAAGAACATAGGTCAAACGAGGCAATATTTTTGTTTCCTGAGGGCACAATTTGTCCTCTATATTCACAACACAGTCCTCCATAGACTGACGCGCTGTGATTTGTCCATGTATGATTGCACTCAGCAATTGACCTCATGTCCATCATAATGCATGGCATATTATTTGTTTCTGTATACAGACAAATACATCTGTTTAACCCAGATTTCTTTCTAATATCTTGTTCTTACATTACACGTAACAGTTTTTCAGCACCAGGACAAAAGGCAACACATGTTATAAACTGAATGATTTTGGGACTGTTCCTAACTGTTAGATTTTCTCCTCAGGTACATGGAGAATATGCTTCTTGTTTTGCTTAGAACTATTTTGTGTTCTCTGAAACTGTTTTGTCAAGTTACACAAATAGGCTAACTAATACAAGTACCTATTAACAAAGAAGTTATGGAGTGCTGAACATCGAACACTTCCTTATAACTTTGCTTTTACTTCAAAATACCGCTCCTATTATCCACCTCCCCCACAAAAAAAAAAAATCCCAAACCAAAACTAAGGTTCTAAATGTAGATAATCTGGAGACTTAGTTACGTAGTTAATTCCCTTTGATATGTTTTGAAGGCCTTTGAATCAAATTAAATAGCACACAAATATTTTTTTAAAGTATAACCTAAGATCCAGCTGATAGCTGGCAAGCTACACACATTCAATAACCTGGATTTACATTTGCTCTAAGTATCTTTTAAATAGCCATATATAAATGAAAAATTATTTTAAATTTAGTTCAACTAACACTAATATTACAGCAGCCGGTCTGTTATGTCTTCAGCTTCAACTCCTGCTTTAGAGTAACTTTAACCAGTAGAAACCCAAAAAGTATTCCAGTAAGACTGGACTGGCCAGGTCTAAGTACGACACGTATCCATGTATAAAAGAAGATAGAGTAGCATCTTGATTCTGAATTCTCTTCTGTATCAAGGAACAGACTATGACTATACAATGCTGGTATCAAACTGCTCTTTTAAACAATAATCATACGTAATAAAGGTAGCACGTTTTCAAATCCAAGCACAAGGGACATAAAAAGTGCACTTCAGCCTGCACCTATTTTGCTTCTGGCATGGAGCTCTTACCAGAGTTTTAATTAATCTGCACTATTAGGGGGCTGCTCATTTTGTTCATTCAAAGCATATCACCAGGAGAGCACACGCATTTAGATGCAGTTAAGAGGCTTTTCTGGCAGCTATTTATGTCTTTTTCTTTCCAGATGCTAAATTTCACTTTATTATGTTGAATATCCAAAAATGCAAGGGACAGTCACATTATAAAACTAGTCTAATGACTATGACAAATGCTTTTGGAGGAAGTTTTTTTAGAAGTTCTTAGCTAAGTTCTGCATATCAAATAACCTTCTGTCAATATGATAGTGCCAAACTAATATTTTTTTTTTTTCAAGAGTAATTTGTTTATAAGCAGGAAAAAGTCTGTAATAATAGAAGACTTTCTTCTTTTTAAAAACAATGTATGAAAAAAGTATGTATTTCCCATATGTACAAACATAAAACATTAAACATGGGAGAGGAGAGCCCAGAAGCCAAGGACACAAAGTACGGGTTTTGTCTTCTAAGCTTGCGTGCTGAAATTCATGCAAAAGTCAACTGAATTATATGTTTTAGTGCAGCACTCAACTTCCCAAGATTTGATCACGCTAAAAATCTGTCTTCCTATAAATGCATTTTATTAGATCCCTTTTATGAAAATGTAATTTTATTCTATATATTCTATATCACTTAGAACTATACTAAAGAGATGCACTGGCAAACACTGAAAAAGTGCGGAACGTTATGAATGTCAGCACAGACCACCAGATCTGACCGTGCAAGACGGGGTGCAATTTCCGTGAATTCCTTTGGGAGGCAGCATTGCTCACTGTTAGCACCGGCGAGCAAATGGGGGCGTCACGGCTAAAAACGTTCCTCTATTTCTGTTGATCACAGAATGCCTGCAGACCGAGCACACTTGATATACTCGACTGAGAAGAAATTATAATCTACATTAGAGTAAACACCATGATTTACAGAGCCATCACTAAAATCTAGTACAAAACCAACTCCTTACTTGACTTTACAGCAGTTGTTTATGAGCTACCTACCTCATTTAAAGCAAGTTCATTTAAAATGAAATTAAAGCAGTAAGAACACATTTCTTGCAATAACATAAAACATACTAATACCCTATTTGCATTCTAATTCAAATATGACTATTTTGAAAATGCATATTAAGACTAAAAAGAATTAAAATGAAGAAGTCACATATGCAGTTTCCTGTAAATACCCAATTAAAACAACTTTTACTGTACAAAGTCTCATAATTATTTCAAAACATATAGTGTTGTGTTCACATTTAAGACACTGATGAATTTGGAACGGTCATTCACCACGGCAGTTAAATATTCACATTTGGCCAGAAAGACACTCATCACAAGAGGCTGTCTTTATCTACAGGAATCACTAACAAAATGATCTGTACTAATTTTTATGCCTATTTTATGGCTGATGATATTCCGTGAGATTTCTTTGTCATCATTTTATCCTATCAACAGTCTAATTTTACTGAGTAAATTGTGCACAACGTTTTGCAAATGAGAGGAAGCATATACACAGCACTTGGGTGTGGTCCTTCGCAATAAAAAATACCAACTTAAATCCATTAAAGGGTTTGGAGGACTCTGGGGTGAGATGGGGGGTATTTTCATTTGGTTTTTGCTTCCCCTTTTAATTAGTACAAAAACAGAAGTGGGGAAAATACCACTGACAGGTCGAAGGAGTGCTACTCAGGCATGAAAATCATGAAGCCAGATATTACAGCCATCTAATTCATTTAGGCTGCAGGTTGGAAATGTGACAGGCACTAGAAAAGCAAGCAAGACTTCTTAGCCCAAACTACTATCAAAAAAGAGATGACATTGTATACAGTGGGAGGAACAGCTGAAAATATTCGAACTCCTGAGTTGTACAGCAAGGTCTGAGCGAATCCCGAGAACCTCTGTGAAAACTGAAATAAGAAAGGCTGAAAAACAATGAACTACAGCCTACGGGGAGCAACTGTGCTCCGGAGAGTTAGTGGCAGGTTGGGGTTCCTGGAGTAACGAGAAAGCCTCATGCACCCCAGGCAGTCAGAGGAGGAGTAAAATTTGGGAAAAAGCAGTAAGCACCATTGTTTTTGCTTAGCTGTAGCTGTTGCTTGTGTCTTTATGCCCCAGGAAATAACCTGCTTTAGAGATGAGATTTCTGAAAATTCTGTTTGTGTTCTGATAAGGCAGCAAATGCTGAAAAGCCACAATCTCACCCAGCAGGGTAAATATAGGGGACAAAAAGTCTACTTATGGTAACAACTGTAGCATACCTTCAATATTACTAAAGTTCTCTCCATTGAAAATTGTAAACATTATTTGACTGTCGCAGAAAATGGAATATAATGCTCATATCTTCAATGTTCTCTGGACAGACAATCCAACCAAGGAGCTTTTAACAAACTCTTGCAGGAATATCCCTGACACTGTGTTCCAAGATTCGCTAAAAATTCACTGTAATACATTACCCACTTTCTCTAGACTGTAGTGCTCACTCAGACCTTCCTTGTCTGAACATGCATGCACAGATACAATTTTAGAACAAGAACAAATATTTCAGCTATGTTTTGCTTTTTTCTTCAATCTGCCCTTCTTCGTATCAAGGCTGCATAAAACAGATCGTTCCTACATAAACATCATTTCAGAGCTGCAACTGTCATTGCAAATGGTACACGACAACATGGGAGAGAGTAACCTAACAATTCTGTAAGAATTTACATTAAAAAAGGCAATTCTAAGCTACTGTCAAATGCAGAAGAGATGGCTGAAAAATAGTGCACTTTTATTGTTTCTGAAACCATAAAGTGGCAAAACATCTAGTATAGTTTTGGTCCACACTGTTCTCAAGTTCACGCTTAGGAAGGTGCACATGCATACACTGAACACTCTCCAGTTTTACACTTCTACATGAATGATTTTTTAAAAAAATCTTTGCCTAACAAGACCTTGAACTAAATAACTATTATACAGATTAACGCAGAGTATTTCTATTGTACTTTCTTATGATTTAAAATTGTTTCCATTAGTATTTAAAAATAACCCTTTTATCAAATCTTCCATTTTAGGAAGAGTCTGCCAAAATTTCATTATCTTTAGATTATTTTGTGAAATCAAATCAATTGCCCGTATTACAACCTGAACTTAATAAATCTTCCTTAAGTTTAATTGTTAGAATATCAGCACTTTTTCTTCAAAAACTCCACTAAGACAATCCACTGAGAAGCGGTGTTCAAAAATGACCTAACTTAAAACTTGTACAGCTTGCATGAGTGAAACTACTGCAACTTTGGACGCAGCCTGAAGGAGAAAAACAGCCCATGTTGCTCAGTAGGTCAAACCAGGTTTCTTAACAGTTCCCTCTGGTATTAGAGCTTCTGCTTCACAGTGCAGCATCCAACAAAGGCACAGATGTTTTAGAGATAAGAAAGAAAGGGCTCAGAGGAAGGAAAAAAAATGGAGAGTGCTGATGAAGACATCCCACGTACCACGTATTCAACAGGAAATCCTGAATATAAATGGGAGAGTACTAAAGGGACTATCATCAGCTACTCAAGAAAACATGTTTTATCAATATTAAAATATTGTTTCCCTTAATTTTAAAAATCATATTGCTTCGCTGGAACATCAGTAGTTATTTATATCAATAGATTACACTAGTTAGCTGGAGAAAAATTCTGGAAGAGAACCTGTAAGTAACGAAATACTTCTGCAAATTTTGTTATGAATTCTTACACAAAGGCAAGTTATTTTGCTATCTGTCATTTACTTATGAACAGGCATCAATATATCAAATTGATTTCACGTCTGCTCATAGGCCCAACCTAATAAATGACTATCACTTACCTTTATTTTCTGGTAAAAACTTTCTTAAAAACGATGCTTGGGTATAGAGGGCAAGGCATAAAATGAAAGATGTATTCTTTGCTAATTTACTATATTCAGAAGCAAGATGGCAGTATTGCTGAAGATCAAATGTTTAATTATGTTGTTGTTTTCTCTATCTAAGCATAATCAACATTAGTGACCCACTAAATGAAGACTGCACTGTAAACTGCAGAAGTTTATAGGACAGAAAATCTTTTATTGACTTTAGAATTACAGGCCTTTAATGGGACTACAAGTTTAACTCCACCTTGTATCATTTAAAAAATAATTCTAAAGCGTAGATTACATTGTCTGAGTGTATTATTTTCCCAGGATTCCAGTGCCTGGAAAGAACTGCTTAATTGGAAGAATTTTTTTCATGGCAATTTTAGGATAATGATGCTGTTTTACACATGTTGATGGAGTTTTGCATTCAAATAAAAGGTATAGGAAATACACTGAAAGATAGAGGAGCATCTGAAACTACCAGCAGAACTGAATTATACATGCTCTGACGTTGAGTTCTAAGCAGAAAATAGGCTACAAAATGAGAATTAGAAATACGAAAATGTGCATTACCTTAAGGGAATTTGCCAGCTGTACATGGTTATCATAGACTAGAATGTCCACCGTTAGATTTCGCAGCTGATGAAGAAGAACTTTTTCTCCTTCCAGGTCTCTTGCTTCCACAGGCACCTTCCATGTTGGGTAGGGACATTTTGTGCCATCCCATACCTGCAATGCAAATGAACTACTTCAATATGCTCTATACTTCAGATTGAGATTTTAAATAACTGGGTTTTTTTAACAAATTTGTTGTTTGATTAAAAATTGATAACAATAAGAAATCTTAATTGGAGTCTCAGTCTTAAAGTCCTTAAATTATCTCAGTTAGTTTTCATGGCATTTTTTAATTATTATTCCCCACAGAGTATAAAATAACCTCTATAGAGAATATGATCAAGTGTTAAGACCTGTGATTTGTTAATATTAAAAAAAAAAAAAAAAAAATCAGCACCAGCAAAATGTCAGCTGTTGATCCAGCAGTTAAAATTCACCACATGCAGAACTGTCTATATTTAGTATTTTAATCCTGCTATAGTTTTTTTTTTTTTTTAACTACTCCAGCTACAGTATGTGAAAACTGATATACTCCCTTAATTACTGATGGTCTCCTACATCAGTACACACTGTTATTTATCCAGAACACATTAGAAAAACGTCAGTATTTAACATACACTTAATAATAAGGATTCTAAATTTTTTTTGCCTAAAGGTTAAGTTCTTGGTACAGTTATATATTGAAATATCAATAGAGAGATTTTTGAGCTATCAAAGTAATTGTGAAAAAGTAAGATTACCAACAGATTTAGCACTTCAGAACCAAAATCTTACTTGATTTACTACTTAAATAAAACAATAAAATTTCAGTGATACAGTGATAGCTGCTTATGATATATTCTGTAAACTACTGTTTCCTGAGTTCCTGAAGATATACTCTTCTCAAAAACAACAGAAATAATGGTCTGAAATACTGGCACAGAAAAAGAAAAATCTAGAGGCATTTGGACTGTAAGACTGAAATGCTGCATTTGATAGGATTTCAAGCATATAGGTTCAACAAAAGCTAGTTTTCCGTTGGTTTGTGGTACCAAGGCATTTTGTCCCATGAGGTAGGCGCTGCAGAGGGGGAGGAAAAAAAATCACCAAAGCTTAATTTTTAAAGGGTTTCTACCCCTTATGCTTAACTGCTGTGGATCAAAGGACCCACAGAAAAAGATCCGAGAATCGGCAAAGCCATGTGTAAATACACTGAGAATAACTCATGGCTGAAATACCCATACAAAATCAAGAGATAAAAGGGAAAACTGTTCACAGTGAACATGACCCATAACATCAAATTAATGTTCCCAAATGAGAGTGTATTCTGAAGGACCCAGATAATGAGGTGGGTCGTGCTGCTGCAGATTAAAAAAAATAAAGCCTATTACTTTCTGATCCTATACCATGAAACACTTAAAACTACCTTTGAAAGAGAGGTTGAGCTGATTGCTTGAATTATCAAACCTTTTCCAGAACTGAGCTTGAGGAACACAGATTTAGTGCGCATGTATTATGAATTTAGTCACTTTGACAAAATAAAGAACCTGAAGTTTGTTGAGCTTCCCATTATTTTTCAACTGGCTTTACCTGGGACACTGTAGTAGTTCTACACTTAGAAGATGGATCTGACAAACGGATTGAAATAACCTGAACGCACCCTGTCAGACACACGGATGACTACTTAGCTTCAAAACGTCCTTCACCCGAGAAACTAATGGGGCTAGCATAAGGGTACCTTTTAGAGGAATTTGTAAGCCAGTAAGCTTTCTTTAGAAGGAAAAAAAAAATCCTTAGAAAAGGAGTTGGTTTTGTCTTTTACTGCACAAATATGAAAACAGATCAAGCTCGCTCCCTCAGGAGCTTGCCAGCTTCACTTTACTCAAATTATGGATGAAAACCCAGAAGTCCTGGTTTCAAAAAAACAACACTAGTCAAACAGCCAACACGGATTAAATTAATTCTGGATAAGAAACAGCAAATGGTTCCATTAATAGTCATGAACAACTGGAAATAAGGAATAATTAGTGACAATCTTTGATTACCATGGTCAGCAAAACACTGAAATGCGAAAGACACAATGAAACCTGTTTCTCTTTTGCAGAGTGTGTGAATTGTATGACATAGCTTACCATAGAAAAATTAAGTGACAGACAGAAGGCAATAAAAGAATAATAGGAAAACTCTCATGAAAAGCATAAATAACAGAATAATTTATACTGTGAGTATTTTAGTCTCCAACGGTCTGAATAACAAAATTCTCAGAAAAAGGTAAGCACTAACAAGTTAGCGATATTGTCTTTATGCCATGTCAGCCTCAGGCGCTGTGCATATCCCAATTAATTTATCAAGTGTAATATTAAAAGTTGTGCTATGGGTCATGCACAAAATCACTGAAATTCATTTTCGCTGTCTTTGAAGCAATCCTCACTAGCTACGTGAGCTCAATGCTTAAAATAATAATTATATTTTATACTATAATCAACCATTAATATAACTGATACACTTGGAATGACATGATAACTTTAAACCATCATTATAAAATTTATATCCACAACAATATAATAATAATATTTAATGGTCACTCCATTTGAGCTAGTATTGAATGCTGGGGTTTTGTTTGTTTGTTTAATGAATAAACAAAATAATCAGAGAGATCTCTACAATTTTTAAAAAAGGTGTCTCTTCTATCATGACTAACATTTGATGAGAAAGGGATTTTGCCCTGCTTGAAAATTGGAGATTAGCAACAACAAACCAATGTTAATCTACCATTTTTGTCTGATGTATTTTAATGCAGATTTAAGTATTTAATATTTTATACTACTAAAAAATTACTGTCAAAGGAATTACATACCAGAAAAATTGATCTACTGTTATTTGATTTCAAACTTTTACCTTCCCAAATCTATGCTAAGTTTCCTCCCTCCAAGTCATTATCTTCACTATACAAAACTGACAAAATCAACTTCAGATCTTAAAACACAGAAAAGCGTGTAAAGAAATATAAGAAAATAAGAAAGCACTTGTCTCTGTCCTTGTAAATGGTCCTTCAATGTTGATCATATACTTCTTAATGAACAGTCTTCTTACAGTCCACAAAGTTCTGAAATTTTTCTGGGTCTCATTTGACATCTATTTCACAAGGGATAATTAAATGAAAGTACTTGTAACAGCTGCAAAGCATATTATAGGATGACACTTCAGGTTTGTTTCTGTGTAGTGCATGCATTATTCTGCACCAGAAAAATCTTTGCTGTTTTAATGAAGTAATAATGCAGTGTGTTGTTTCTAAATGTTGTTACAATACAGCTTAATACAGTAAGACCAATTTTAGGAAGTCATAAAATAAAAAATAACAGTCTGTTCATCACTCACATTTTAACCACCAACTTATAAAAGAAAGAAAAAGAAATACAGAGGAGTTTCAGAATAACACCTGATTAGAACATCTGGAGCTAAAAAAGTAAAATTATGCAGACCTCCATTTTATTTAGCTGATGTTAAGGATCACCTTTGGAAAGTACTCTCCTGTTGTGTGGCACTTTGCATTTTGTACTTTTAGTAAGCCCTTATCCCAAAAGCGCTTATGTATCACTAAATAACTAAAAGAAGCTACCTAAAATCCATCAAGACACATAACATAATCCATTCATTCATTTTCCAAATAGTGCTGCTTACTGCATTAATTATAACCAGCAGATGTAGAAAAATTAGCAATAATTGCTTCTAACTAGAAAACAAGGTCAAAATTTAAAACTACAAGATTTCTTAAAGTTGAGAAATATTGTCAGTATTTAACTACAAATGTTTCTGAAATTATGACCCATACCAATGCCATCTTACAAAAGCTCTCTAAACGTTAAAGAGAACTGGGATTTCTGTTTTGTTTTCATTGAAATAAAATGGTCAAGGATCATAAACTTGCTTAACCTCAAAATATGTATTACATTATAACATATTATTATACATGTATAACATTACATTATTATACATGTATAACATTATTTAAATCGATGAATATGCCAGTTTTATTGAAAACGGAATCAGAATGTCTTAATAAATAAATAAATAAAATTATTTAAAAAAAAATAAATTTACCTTTAGAAGAAAAGAAGATCCATCCACTTTTGCTTTTCCTACCAGCTGGCAAGTGAGGTCAAAGTACAGCATTGGCTGAACACCAGACAATTTTGCTACTGGTCCAGAGATAGAAAGATTACTGGCTGCCCAAACACGTAATTCTTCTATTGTTTTCTGTTCTTCATCCATGAAAGTGTACACTTTGCTAGAGGTTCGAGGAACTACTGGTGCTCCTACAGTTCCATCAAACGTCAAGGATGCAAATCCCGCACTTGTAATTCCCTGCATCTGTCCATTGTATTCCCTGATCTGTAACAAAATATGAAGAAAAAAAATAAATGGTTGCACTCCATCAAAATATACATAATTTCTGTTTTATCATACCCATGAAGAATGAACCATTGATTATTTTTGTTCCTAGTGCTATTAGAACAGAGTCAAAACAAAATCAAAGCTAGGAAATTAACATTAACAAGGAAACAAAGTGAATAAGCAAAAAACAATCTAACACAAACATTTTTTAAAGAGGCAGACTAATACCCACCTGTAAATGTAGAGCATCGGTGCAAAGTATTTTATTCACAAATCTCAAAATGTTTGTGTGGGGAACACAAAAGGATTGCTTTTACAAATGGGGAAATTGAGGCACAAGAGAAATTCATTTTTAGGGGTCATAGAGCAGAGTGATGGTGGAGCAAAGGTATTACAGACTCCTGTTTCTTGCCTCTTACAATAGCCCCATTTCCTGATACTAAGAAACTGAAAAAGAAAACATCAGTTCTAGGAGCTATTTTTTTTCTGTAAAGTAAACAGTGACCAGCTTTCACCCCTTGAATTATGAATACAGCTTTCACAATTACTCTTATGTCTACTGCCCTGCAAATGGCAGGTTCCCTGTATCCTGCTGATTTAGCTGTGTATCTGCTACCATATAAAACACAGTGTTCAATGTCTGAAGCATTCCTTCAAGGATCTAGTCTAGTCTTATTGTTCCCTGCACCTTTTTATATATATCAAAGCACTGCATGACTCATTATCCAGAAATCTCAAACTAGCTGTTTTGATCCATCCATTTTTAATTAAAATATGCCTACCAAAAAAGCAACAAGACTTCTGAATATAGCATTTTGAGAAAATATGGTTTAGGATTCCCAGTGCTCAATTTTCAAATGGTTGAAAATCCTACTGATTTAAAATTACAGAATCTGAAAGATGTGAGAGAAGTCCTAAATAGCAACATTTTTTACCTGAATACCACCAGTGATTTAGGCCTAAATTTTATAATAACACTGAAATTTGAGAAGCACACTAATCAAGTATTCCTTGGAAATGCATAAACAAAGCAGTTTAATCTTGGTGACAGAAACTCCTTTAATCCCTGCTACTTTGACATAAACTATAAATGCATTAAGGATCATCTCTAGGATAAACTTTCCTTTACTTAAGCATTCTCCAGAACTTCAATTCATGATGTAGTTTTTCTTCACTGTAACACTGAAAACCTTTAGTCTTTTAACTTTTAGGTTTAGATATTAATAACATAAGAGAGGCCAATGAATCATAGAATCATAGAATGGTTTGGGTTGGAAGGAACCTTAAAGACCATCTAGTTCCAATCCCCCTGCCATGGGCAGGGACATCTCCCCTAGACCAGGTTGCTCAAAGCCCCATCCAACCTGGTCTTGAACAATTCCAGGGATGGGGCAGCCACAACCACCCTGGGCAACCTGTTCCACTGCCTCACCACACTCACAGTAAAGAATTTCTTCCTAGCATCCAATCTAAATCTACCCCCCTTCAGTTTGAAACCATTACCCCTGGTCCTATCATTACACTCCGTGATAAAGAATCCCTCCCCATGCTTCCTGTAAGCCCCCTTTAGGTACTAGAAGGCTGCTATAAGGTCTCCCCAGGGCCTTCTCTTCTCCAGGTTGAAGAGCCCCAATAATAAATAAATATTATCAATGAATAAATCAGGAAAATACATATTTTCATAATCAACTCGTGCCCATTACCCATGATATGGAAAAAAGAGTTCCACTATAACACTAAGATGTTATTGAATACACAGATTTACTTTAGTTGCTGCCACCGGCATCATATTCCATACCTTCTCAAAATAGATAACATCCAGAGGGGAGGAAAAGTCTCCTTCATCACTTTTGCTCATTCATCTGCTACCAAAAGATATTTCAAGCATATTTTTAAGTATCTTGTCTGACAGGTCAAATGTTTCTCAAAGTGTTTTAATTTCCAATTTACCTACTTACTTACTTCTTTACTAATTTCTTTTAAATCATCATCAAAATACCTTGACTTCTTTCTTACTAAAAATTCTGTCCTAGACCACTAGCCTATTTATGAAGGCTCTAAATCTTCCAGGAAACCAGTTCAAGAAACTACTTTGTGTCCCTGGGCTTCCACTAATATTTCACCGTGGACTATTTTCTCCATTTCCCAAATCCTTTACGTCATGTTTTGAGCACTTAGGAGGCTGTGCTTGAACATACTGTATTTCTGACATCTCCTAGTACCCTCATTTAGTGGATTTAAAATCATCCTTAATGTAGGGAAAGGCAGTTATTGAATAACAAAAGCAACAAAATATGTAAGAAGGTAAACCTGAAGTACCATGAAGAGAAAACTACCGATGATCTTCAAGCAAAATCAAATGTCCTTAGGCATAGGTATGTGGAGAAGCCACTGAGTGGTCTCAGAGGTAAACAGCATTCAACATTCAACAACATTATTTAGTGAACAACAGAACAAACAGGAAAAGTAAATGTAGAATGTGTTACAGAACAAAATATTTCATAGCTGCAAAATTATTTATGTCAGACCAACAGAACAAATGACAGTCAACAGATATTTTCTGGGCTTGTCCTTTAAAAACAAATCATTGCTAAAGTGATAAGGAATCACTGGAGTGTAAAATGAACAAAATCCATGGGCAAATGTCATTTCATTATGGCTCTCTAAGTAGATCTCAGACCAAGTTAAGCAGTGATACTGTGAACTAATTATATTTTCTTCACACAAATGATTTTGCAATTGGATTAAATTTAGGGGAAAAAGCTAATCTGAAATTTTTGTATACGTGACAGTTCCCCCTCAGTAGATTTTTGTGTCATTTCTAGAGGCCTTTGGGATTTTTAAAAAAAAATTGGTGGGGGGAAAGGATAGGTAAGCAGGGCAGATGGCTAACATTTAAAAAATTCCCTGAGGATTTTAAATAAATTCAATAAATAGTGGTTGCTAAACAAAAAAAGAGCAGAAAGCATGTATTTGTCTTGTTCTAAGGAAACAAGTAAATTCCTGCAGGAGTCTTTGGCATAGGTTTTATAAACTAAAGAACAAAAGAAACGTCACCTCAACAGACTGCATGGACAATAAACGCTAGTGATTTCTATGGGGTACAACTCCATCCTGAATATGCTCAGTGAGAAGAAGCTAATCTTGAAATATTCATAAATAGATTTACAGTAACCTAAACCACCTGAATTAATTATTAATTTTTTTTTTAACAGAAGCTGGTGTTACCCGCTTCACGCAATGGAAGAGAAAAGTGCGACAGTAAGTAGGGTATGCTGGAATAATAGCATCTCCAAGGTAGTTTTCCATCAAAACTGACTGCTAAATTGCAGAAGCAAAGGACTATTAAAAAATCACTGCAGTCACAGATCATCTTAGCGTATCAAAAAAATGCCCTGTAAACAACATATGCTAAGGTAATGTACGTGTTATTATACTAAGAATAAAGGTTTCCTAAAAAAAAAAAAAATAGCTATTGATTTGTGGAAAGAGCAGGAATTCAAGATAATATTTTGAAACACGAGCTTAAAACCTGATTATTACTTACACATATAAAGTTATTTCAAGACCACAAGTTGTGTTGTGGTTTGGTGTTTTTTTTTTTATTTGAATTATTGCACCATGTAAAAAGCACTGTCCAAACTTCTATTCCAATTTGAGTATATGTTCAGCTCAAGACATCTTTTACCAAAGCAGAAGTCAAAAACTTATGATCTCTGTGATTCATGGTTGGCAACAAAATAATAGAAGATCAATGCTGCTAACCAGTCTTCCCTTAACTGCAGAAATGTAGTATATGTGAGATCATAGTGAAAAGAAAGAGTTCAAAATTGTCTACAGGCAATGTATATGCGAGAATTATAGTTACTGTGGTGAACAATGTATTCCCCTCAGTTAAACACATGCATACGACCACATGCCACTCTGTGTGACCCAAACAGGGTTCAGTTGACATAGAAGCAAGATACCTTATGCAAATAAGCAGTGACCAAAAAATCCCCTCCTTCTCAAACAAAGAATCTGATCTGAATATTATGAAGGTAGAGACAGGGTTACAGATGACCGCACTGAGGGTGGCCCTCTTTGTTAGGGGCAGTTTTGAACGTCTAGAACTTAACAGTGTGAATGACAGTGTTGAATGTGTGTGGATAAGAATTAAGGGGAAGACCAACAAGGCAGACATCGTGATGGGAGTTTGTTACAGACCCCCTAATCAGGATGTAGAAACTGATGAAGTATTCTATAAGCAGCTGGCAGAGGTCTCACGATCATTTGCCCTTGTTCTTGTGGGGGACTTCAACTTCCCAGATGTCTGCTGGAAATACTACGCAGCAGAGAGGGAACAGTCCCGGAGGTTCCTGGAGTGTGTGGAAGACAACTTCCTAACACAGCTGGTGAAGGAACCAACTAGGGGAAGTGCCCTACTGGACCTACTGTTTGTTAACAGAGAAGGTCTTGTGAGGGATGTAAAGGTTGGAGGTCGTCTTGGGCACAGTGACCATGAAATGATGTAATTTTCAATTCTTGGTGAAGCAAGGCAGGGAGCCAGCAGAACTGCCACCTTGGATTTCCGAAGGGCAGACTTTAGCCTGTTTAGGAGCATGGTCGAGAGTGTCCCTTGGGAGGCAGTTTTGAAGAGCAAAGGTGCCCAGGAAGGCTGGTCATACTTCAAGCAGGTGCTCTTAGAAGCACAGGAGGAGGCCATCCCCATGTCTCGAAAAACGAGCCGACGGGGAAGAAGGCCAGCCTGGCTAAATAGAGAGCTTTGGCTGGACCTCAGGAAAAAAAGGAAAGCTTACCTTCTCTGGAAAAGGGGCTTGGCAACTTATGAGGATTATCAAGATATAACGAAGCTATGTAGGGGGAAAATTAGAAGGGCCAAAGCTCAATCTGAACTCAGCTTGGCCACTGCAGTTAAAGACAATAAGAAGAGCTTCTTTCAGTATATCAATAGAAAAAGGAAGACTAGGGAAAATGTGGGCCCACTGATGAATGAGACGGGTGCCCTAGTGGTGGAAGACACAGAGAAGGCAGAGTTACTGAATGCCTTCTTTTCTTCGGTCTTCACGGCCAAAGCTGTCCCTCACGAATCCCATACCCTGGAGGCAAGGGGGAAGGTCTGGAGAGAGGAAGATTTTCCCTCAGTTGAGGAGGACCGGGTCAGAGACCACTTGGCCAAGCTGGACATCCATAAGTCCATGGGCCCTGACGGGATGCACCCGCGAGTGCTGAGAGAGCTGGCAGATGTTATTGCTAGACCACTCTCCATCGTCTTTGCAAGGTCATGGGGAACAGGAGAGGTGCCTGAGGACTGGAGGAAGGCTGACATCACTCCAGTCTTCAAAAAAGGCAAGAAGGAGGACCCAGGGAACTACAGACCGGTTAGTTTCACCTCTGTCCCTGGGAAGGTAATGGAGCGACTCATTCTGGATGTCATCTCCAAACACGTTGTGGAACAGGAAGTTATTGGAAGTGTCAAAATGGATTTACCAAGGGTAAATCATGCTTGACCAATCTGATAGCTTTCTATGATGTTATAACTGGTTGGCCGGATGAGGGGAGAGCCGTAGATGTCATCTACCTTGACTTTAGCAAGGCTTTTGACACTGTCTCCCATAACATCCTCATTAGGAAGCTGAGGAAGTATGGGCTAGATGAGGTGACAGTGAGGTGGACTGAGAGCTGGCTGTGTGACAGAACTCAGAGGGTTGTGATCAGCGGCACAGAGTCTAGTTGGAGGCCAGTAACCATTGGTCTAAGATATTAAGAACATACACAGTTGTCGTGGTTTGGCCTCAGATGGCAACAAAGAACCATGTGCCGCTCTCTCGAGTTTTACCAATATGGGAAAGAATCAGAAGAAAAAGGCAAAACTCGTGGTTTGAGACAAAGGCAATTTACCAGAACAGCAAAAGGAACAAGAAAACAACACCACCACCACGGATAGAGGAATATACAAACACAATTACGGAACTGGAACGGCTGCTCACCAACCAGACCCGGATGCCCCAGCCCACTCTAAGCATCGGCAGGCTCAGACACCGCATGGAATACCTGTGTCTCTGCCAGAGCCTGGGGAGAATTAACCCTATCCCTGCTGGAACCAGGACAACAGTGAACCATAAAAAAAAGTTCCAAGAAAACTCCCCTTGAGACAACAACTTCTTGGCCATAAAGACAGAGGGAGCCCAGACAATTACATCACAGGCCTAACGTTTATGTTGGGGGGTGGGGGGATTTCCCACACTGTCTTCTCTGCAGAGCACTGACTGTGGTTGAAGACCCAAATACAGTACTGCAATTCATTAAGTACTATAATTCATGAGAAATCATCATAAGAAGTCATAAAAATGCACTTCAAGAAATATTAACAGAAATGTAATTAAGACTGGATAATCTTTCAATTCAGTTATCAAGACAGTTAAAATTTTCATTCTCTGCAGCACATACTGAGCAAATAAAATGATTCTTTACCCAGAGTAATCCCAACAGAATCTTCTCCATTAGTTTCTTAGCTCTGAATCATCAGACCTTTCCAACACCTATGTTACTGTTACCAAAGACAGGTCTCTGCTTTGTTTCTAAAATAGTTGTTTCTTACTAACTTTCTTACTGTGTGAGAAAGCTAATTACTGACTTTCTTACTGTGTAAAAATAGTCACTGAGCTGATGTTACAGATAGTGATAATGAGGAGACAACCAGAAGTAGTTAATCACCTCAAGGTTCTTCTATACGTGAAGTACGTACCCCTGTACCAATTAGGATGGAGTTATGGCTACTTCAAAGACCATCCTTCTTTTCTTCAAGAAGTTGGCAAACTTACAGCAAACTTTTACTGTCCTGAGACGATTCAATACCTTAAGAGGATAATGTGATGAAGGGTCTCCTTACCCAAACGACCACCAAGACAATCACGCTTGCACAGCAGTGTTTTGCCGACACAGCAAAATTTGATACGCATGTGCAAAAAGGCTATTTGGTCATCCTAATGAATATGTAAGCATAGGTGGAGTTACGTATTAGGTAGGCGGAATTACGAGAATATTTTGTGTATAAATAATGGGTGAATATCCCCGGTAAGGGATGCTGGGTTTGTGGGGTTTTCCCCCTAGCACCCGACATCAAATAAAGCAATATCTCCTCTCTAAACTAGTTTTGGTTTTGAGGGCTTTTATTTCAAGTAACATTACTAGGAGGAGAAGTTACTTATTAGCAGCTGAGAGCGTAGCAGGGTGCAGTCATTTTTAAAATGTGTTTGCTATCAATGTCAACTTCTTGGAAGTCTCTCAAAAAGGTATCTGGGACATGGAAATGTGAACACACACTGTAAGGACTATGTATATCTGTCCTCATTGGTAAGCAGAGCTCTGACAGACTACAGTCTCTGCTACCCTCTACTGCTTTCTATGAAGCAAGCTAAGAGAAGGTGGTAAGGCCTGAACACAAAAGGAGGAGAGTGAAGGAGGAACTGTAGACAGTACAATTGGAACTCTAATTACAGTTGATTTCTTTTTTGAATTGAAAACTATGTTGCACAGCAATCACACATACTACACTGGTTGTAGGTCAAAGAGAGGAAGGTGTCACACCTCTCCCACTTCACTCCCAGCAGTTGGCACCAGGATTCTCTGTCAGATTTTTACCTGCTCAGATCAGGTACGAAAATATCCAAAGTAACTGTTTGTTAGCCTGGGGCAGTCAAAACATCGCCATTCAGAAAGAGACAACTAAGTGACTCCAAATCTTTTTAAGTTAGAAAGCAATTAAACAAGCTGTCAGCTTGTGCATCTGAGGAGATATGGATTAGGGCTGGAAAACAAAACCAGCTCAGCTGTGATTAAAAAAAAACAGTGTAAGTTGGGGGTGTCTGGTTTAGGCTGAGCTGGCCACTAAACGAACAACAGATGCTCTCTTTAACCTCTCTCTCCCTGCCTAGAAGAGAAGGGAGAGAGAATAAGGGAGAGACACTTATGGGTTGAAAAGAATACTAAAACCACTCAAATGAAATATTAATAATGAAAGATAATACTATCTATAACTAATCAAATATACACAATATATACAAAACCAGTATCGAGCTCCCAGAATAATGATCACATCACTGGCGGGCACTGGGAAAGTCCCAGACTGGACTCAGTCATGAATGGAAGCTGGATACCAGAATGCGCAGATCAGGATCAAAGGCAGAGTCCTCAGATGCTGGACATTGAAGAAGAAGAGTTAACCCCTTTGATCCCTCATCTTTATACTGAACCTGAGGCAGATGGGATGGAATACCCTGTTGGTCAGTTTTGGGTCACTTGTCCTGTCCACTCCTCCCCACAGGTGGGACCCCTTTACACTCTTCTGCTTCCGACCTTCCAACTTAGTACATAACAAAGTCAGCTGACCTTGGCTGTTATAGCAATAAGTATAAGCCAGAGCCCCTCTACATACTGTTCCTTGGTATTAACTATAACCATCGGACCTTATCGCTCTGGAAGCAGACACTGTCTGAAAAATATGCCATTAATTTCAGGGTGCCGTCATTTAGAAGAGACTTAACTGAAAAGTAAAATTACTGAAAACAAAATCAAATCAGGACAGGGGACGGAATTAACAGACCCTATCTTTAAATACTGAAACATCATCTTGGAGAATTATGAAGTACTAGTTGATAAGGATTTTAGAATGATCTCCTCAAAAATTTGAGGAGAATGGTGAGGTTCCTTACATGTACTGTATCAGTAGGTTTATATTAAAGGTAAATAACGCAGCTAAGACGCTATTAGATTTGCATAAAAGAGGGTGCATGCATAACTCCTCTGAAAGTGGTCTTGTTTTGTTTTTTAACCTGTACTTCCCACGTCTCAAAAAAATCCACTATTAACCTACCACAGACATGCAACTTTTCAGTTCTTTTCTTTTAATCAGGCTCCTTTGTACCTTCTCCTTTTTCACACATATATTATAAAATAAGTATTTCGATTTTAGAAGCAGTAAACATGTTTCTACATCCACTGAATTTCAGAAATTAGTATATCTGTGTAACACTCACCCATACTGGATTCAGAGAGAACTTAAAATATAGGATAAGACTTTCCCATTCGAAGTCAAATCGATGAACATCCAAGACTAACAACACATCTCAGGTACCGATTAGCAACACAAGCCTCAGAATCTAAATATTACTAATTCTAATTATACATAAAGATGACCTTAAGGAAGCTTTATACTAATGCAGAATAGGCTAGCTAATTTCTCTCTCAATTCTAAGTATTTATAATGTATGTATAATATACATGAATAACAAATTGTTTCTGAATCTCAGTGACACAAATCTCAATTACTGGATAAATCTTACCACTTTTTGCATTTATTGTTATGTTGGGTTATTTTTCTTTGTTCTCCTGCTACAGCATATCAAACCATAAATGCTTAGTACTACTGACCTTTGTCTCTTTCATCATTCTTTTGTACAATCCTAAGTTTCCTAGATTTCTCAAGAATGTTCTAATATGCAAACTGGTTTTTTTTTAACTGGCCTCTTTCATTACATTTACTTATTTTTGCTACAATTATCTTAAGCAAAATTAAATTATATTATTATATATTATTATCTTGCAAATTAATATGTAACATGGTAAAAACATGCCTTTGGTACTATTCCGCCCCTCTTTACGTATGGTCTAGCATTACAGGACTTCTGTTTAGTCTCAGTAGTGTGGTTCCTCTCCCCTATAGAGTTGCAGCAGGCATAAGAAAAACACCCAGCAGAAGCAGTACCAAAGCTATAAACACTGAGTCCTTCATGGCCTTTGATACAGATAAATACAGGGTAAGCCAGGATAAACATCAAAGAAGCAGCTAGAGCATGTTGCACACTAACAACCCCAGAGAGATTACATTTGAGTAACTCTCCAGCGGATCTAAACTGCTCCACAGCAGAAGGTCTAAAGTAATCCCTCAATTCTATTAATTTGAAGAGGAATAAATTGTGCACACTTATGTCAGTTAAATTCTGTTCACCTAGAAGTATTACCACATGATTTTTGCCAATTAGTTTAACAAATATTAAAAAAAAAGAATGCTGTTCTGAAGTTGTCACAACAACATCTAACACATTTTAAAGAGAGGTATCAGTTCAGTGCTCTGATGATTAAAAAATTTGATAGTTTATTTCCAGTTTTGGTCCACAGCACAACCACAGTTGTTTTATCACTCGCTTTATCCAATGTCTCCAAGTGTTAATTTCAGCACATGAAGAATTAAATGATTCCTACAATCCTCTCAGTGCAAAAAAGCAGGCACGTAACCCCGCCACATTCTAGTACATACCTTTATTCTATGAAATCGAACAATATCTCCAACTTTGTAAATTTTTGGTAGGGAATCTAGATTTCCATTAAAAAGAGTGCATGTTAACTTGACATTTGATGGGTCCACAAGTGTTACAACTGAGCAATAATCTGTAAAATATAAAAGTGTTTGAATGAGTAATAGGCATTATGGAGTTATTAATATACAGATATTGAACTTGATATGGACAAGCATCTGGCCAATTTTTTTCTGCCATTATCTGTCTAACTCTTCCGAAGTCAATTTAGCTACAGTAGCATAACAACTGAAGTGTGGGCCATCTTGCTGATAATTAGCCCAAATAACTGAAAAAGAAATGGGTGACCAAACAGAGGTCTGTGAGCCAGGAACACACAAAACTTTTTCTTCTGTCTGCAGCAGGTATGCTGTATTTTCAGGTTTCAATTACTTCCTCTATAAAATGAGAAGGATACGTACAATCTTGTACGACGCTTTTCAAAGATTTATTTTTGTACTGTCTTCTGCAGAGGTAATGAGTTCTACAAGATCTAAAAGCAAATTAAAGCATAAGTTACTTATTTTTCACTTCGACAAAATACGCAGGATCTATACTGCAAGGATACAGTCACACAGTGGTAGTCATAAAGTATAGCGGGAATCTGAAATGTGCCCTTTTCAAGTTAAACTTCAGTAATAGAATTTCACTTCTATTAATGATCTAAAAAGTAAATTCAAAACAAGACAGATATATGACAGAGCAAACCAGCCCAGATTAGGCCAGTATTTGCAGGTGCCATAAATGAAATCTGTAGTTTCCATTTCAGCTTACAGAAGCATGTGTGCTCAGATATTTTACAAACATAAAATTGAGTGAGACTACACTTGCTCTTTCACAGCATGGTAGCTGGTTAAGCTGCCTGAGAACTTTTCAAATACCCAGTATCAATTTGGCTGTATGTTTAGAACCTCAAACATCCACGTCTTGTCCTAGTTGCTTTTAATCAAGAAGACATAGTGCTTTTGTCTTGGACACTTATTATGATAGCATTTACTGAAACTTACAGTTCAAGGCTGAATTACAATGACAAATACAATTACAAGCTGATGACAACCTTAATACATTTATGTACACAAAACTTTGGCTTTTATAAATAGTTAGGGATGGTAGTCCGTTGGTAAGCCCACACCAGAGCAGGTACGGTCATGAAGGGACTGGGGCTCATGGATAATCCATGCCAGAGCAGGTACTCCCGCAGAGGGGCTGCAGCCCTTGGAGGAACACACACTGGAGCAGAGGACACCACTAAGAAGGAACGTACAGAGTAAAAGAAGAGTAAGCAACACGTAGCAGCAGAAAGAAACTGCTGCTGCGTACTGACCCCAAACTCCTGTGCCACCATCTGCTTCCCTGAGAGACACAGTGACCTGCAGCAGTAATGACGGGAGTGGAGACTAGAAAGGGGGAAAGGAGAGGTGTCTGGAGTGAAGCTCAGCCTGGGAAAAGGTCGAGGAAAGGTGTTTTCCCTATGCATTTAAATGTTTCTCGTCTTTGTTTCTCAATACTTGAATCAGTTATTAAATGTTTATGTTAGCTGGCAATTAATCAAATTCCCCAAGTCAAATCTGTTTTGCTTGTGACAGATATTTTTTTAACTCCCAAAAATAAACCACCAAACAAACAAAAACCCCAACTTCCCTTAGCTATAAGTCTACAAGTTAGAGATAATGACACTAAACCAGAATTTACATACCTGGAACAAACATGTTATAATGCTAAAACAAAGTGGATAAAATCTGCATCTTGCATTTTTACAAAAAGACAGACACGTAAATTATTCCTAGACAGCTTTGAAAAAACCAATACTACCAGTCTAGTAGAACCATCAGATTTGCATTATATAAAAACTATAAGAAGACAGTCTAAAGAAGAAAATTATCATATGTAAACTCAGTGAAGAGACTCCCCAAACATGAAGACAGATAGATGAGACTGGATTAAAATACATCCTTGTATGTGCACTGCCTGTGCTTTTAAAAGGAATATTTTGCTGTTTCCAGCAAATATACCCTTAAATCTTACTATGATTTAAACTTAAAAACTTTAAATTATCTCATGACTTGAGCGACTGAAGTATTGAAAGAACAAATCCAATGAAGGCTTACTAAGAAAAAAAAAAACTTGTTTTCCTACAGATACAAAACTCTGTAGTATTTCCATAGAACAGATACTCTTCTTCCTCACCAAGATTTTTATACAAACTCAATAATGATAAATTTTTAACTGTTGCGCTCAAAAGTTGCTAAGCAGTATTCTTTTGTACACTCCCACCAAAGGCACAAGGCCAAGTGTCATATATCACCTAATCTGACATTCTCTGCCAGGATAAACAGCCACAAATAAAGTATAGCCAAGGGCTGACACAAAATTGCAAGTATTTATTACTGTATTTCTGTGGGTATGAGTTCTAGAGGTTAACTTAACAGGTCTGCTGCAAAGCGATATGAGCAAACTGAGCAATTAAGAAGAAAAAAGACATATGGTTCATAGACTTACAATCCTTTGAGAATACAGAATAACACATTACAGTGCATTGATATAATCCCACAGAGGAACTGAGAGTGAAATAACAAAAACATTCCAGATTAAAACTGTGGTTACTGTTTGATGCTGTGATGCTATAACCAAGTTAGCTTCATACGTATGCAGATGCCTATTTAAGGGGGAAAAAGTTAATACACTCCCTCCATTTTCTGTGCAATTAGCATGCTCAAAAGACTAATAATCATCCTGCTTGAAGTAGTATAAAATATTATACTTGCTTTTGATCGACAGAAAACACCTTATACATAATATAGGTTCTCTGTCTCTATAGTTTTAGACTTCCATTCTTAAGTGTGACCTCGAAACATCACTTCTACAATAAACCTAATTAAAATAAAGCTCTTCAAGAACAAAGCATAAAGACTGATTTTAATAAGAAATTTTCATCCAGCAAGTCCTTTTTGAAGGTTAAAAATAAAGTGACCTATCTTTCGTTCTCCAGATGGAATGCGGAAGTTGCTTTCTGCTTTCCATAGCAGCATTATAGTTTAGTGACTGAATTCACTTTTCTGCACAAATAATGATAGTCAAACAGAATTGCTGAATTTAAATAATGTCCCAGTGTTACAGGAAACTATATAATAAATGTCATTGCTCAAAGTTCTGATTTTTCACAATATATTTTTCAGTGAAGCAAAATCCCTCAAGTTACCAAGCTACCAAAAAAAAAAA
>VXBH01007708.1:163402-248002 GCA_013400035.1 Rynchops niger | reverse complement strand
AAAAAAACCAAACAAACCCAGAAAACCAAAAAAAGGAAGCTAAGGAAGTTCACATACTGGTGTCAATTTTCCTTTACTAGATAAATTTACTCCACTGATAACTTCTCTTAGAGAAGGAAAATTTTACCTCTGGCAATTTTGATTTGTAATAATCTGTCTTAAAAGTGTGACACCATAGATGTCAGAAAATTTATATACTATAAAAGTATATAAAGTTTTTACCTTCATACTAGATTGACTCAGTAAAAGCATTGGTTTTAGGCTGATACTACACAGAACTCCAAACAGCACCTATGGGGTTTTTTAATACACTTTATTATTATGAACAAGTACTCCCTCTCAAGCTTAACATCGTGTGAGGGACCACCAGCAATGGATAGCTGTCTGTAAGGATGCTTGTAACACCTCAGAATTGCTAACAAGGAGATAAAAGCAATGTTTGTTTTGAAGAGGAAATACAGTGATGCATCTGTCTTGTATGCTTCTGATACCCTCTCAGACTAGTCCTTCATGTTCTTTAAAAATACTACTACTTTAACTTATTACTTCGGTTTTTATTTCATCCCATAAAAAACCCCACAACTATATGGTGAAGCAGCTTTTTAGAAAAGAAATTTAGGCAAAGGAATTAATGCTATTGCAAGAACTATCTTAAAATCAATAAAATACCAAGTCAAGATCAGTGAAAGGTTACATTAACTACATGGAGAATGTTGATCTCCAAGCTTCTAGGTCCTGATTTTAAAGTTTGAAACATGAATGTTTTGTAGCCCTGTACAATTGTAACAGTCATTGAAAAGTTAAAGTTTCTTCCACTGCAATGACAGTTTAGGTTCATTCTTCAGATTAGAGCTTTCTTTTTATAAATGCTTTAGCATTTTGGAGCTTTTATGGACTGTTACATCAGTCATTAACATGGTCAGAAAGTCAGCATCTCTCCACAGTGTAAAGATATATTAAAAAAAACAACAAAACCCCCAAAACACACAGCTTCACTTACAAATTTATTTTTCTGTCATTGTAAGAAAACAAGAAGTACTTACTGATTAAACATGCTTATTTTGGTTTTAACGAGGACTTCAGCAGTTCCTAACAAATATGCTTGTATATTTTTTTAAGGTAGAAATCATTGATCTAATTACTAATCCCCATTTGGGCAATAGCGTATCTATTCCTGACCAACATTTAAGTGGAAAACCCGCTATCCTGGATCAATAACTTCCCCCTGCAAAGAGATAAAAAGGTTGTCGACAATGTTGTTGGTAATGAAGGACTCTGATTAGAGGTTGCCTTCTGTTTCTTGTATTTCAATAGACACAAAAAAAGAGTGAGATTATTGGAGCAAATTATTCTCTCCTCAAAACTACACGAACCATTAATGCTGTTTTCAAGAATTACTGAGGCCATTCAATACACAAGTGTGTTTGGACTAAAACCAAGCAGTTGAACCAGCTAATTTACCAAGACATTCAGCAAAACGTAAGAAGAAAAATAATACATATGTACACACACTCCCCATATATCTGTGTGTGTACGTACGTACACACACAGACACTGCAGAACCCCAAAACAAAACCTCTGAAGAATGAAACTGAAGATATTTTACTACACCTTGTTATTTCTAGCATGGCAATGCACTTAAGAGATACAAACATTCAGTAACTACCAGAAGCATCTGGCTAAACAGATGCTTTGATGCCAGCATTTGTAAATTGTAGATCAAAGTAACTGTCTGGAGATTTCTTTCTATTAACTATTTATCCAACTGTTTAATTTTTCATTTACTTTTTAAATTTTTTTAAACTTTTATTTATTTTCAACATTAGATAATAGGAAACAGCAAGTATTTTAAAAAGAAGCACACACAGACCACTATGAACAGAAGGTAAAAGAATATTACTCTCATCTTTAGGCTCCAGAAATTAAGTCACTATCTTCACCTCTGCAGCTGTTTTTATTCTGTTCTGCAAAATTTAAATACATGCTCAATATTCTGATTTGGAAAAAAAAACAAACTAAAACACAATATTTTAAAGAACAAAACTACTGCAGATTTAACTCTGAGTCTGCTTCCTCACAAATAGAGCATCAGATACTACAACAGTCTGTGACTGGTTTTCTTTGTATTCTAAAGTTGGTTTGCTACTATTTACTAAAAATTTACTGTTCTCATTCAAGTTGCCCCCATGCCATTTATTTTCAGCTACACAGTTTTAAACAAATTCTGAGTTAAGAATTTTGATGAATTTGGCAACAGATCAAATAAAAAATGAAAATAAAATAAAACTTAGGCCTTCAAAATACCTTTAAGAATCTGATTTATTGTTCTTAAGCTGTATTTTGGGCATGTAGAACTGCCGACCTGGAACTGTGCAAGGTTTTTAGAAGCGTACTTTCTGAAAATGCTACCTTTCATTAATTTTTACAGTTACCATCCACATGCATGTCTCGTTAGGCTAAAATGAGACTTTATTTCAATATGTGACGTATGAATATACTAAGAGAACAAGCTAGGTGGGGCTTTCCCCAGGAAAATGGGACATAACTCTTATGACTTATTGTTTACTAGCAGCAAGGATTCTTCTTGCCATAATTCTCTCCTGCATTCTGGAAAACACTGATTAATATCTGCAGAAAGAAAGAGAAAGAGCTTGGGAAGCACAAGTGTCACATTGTAATGTCCCAGAAGTTTTCATGGTCAAGCACACAATCTCTGTAATTGGACACTACAAAGGCAGAGGTTCTTTTGTTTTTTTTTCTTCTATATTTACTGTTTTTACTGAAGCTGAATACTTGAGATGTCGTTGGGCTTAAGAGAGGGAAGAGAGGAGAGAATCACCTTCGTTAAAAAATTTTAAATATCTAAGACTCTTAAAACTATTGGGGAAGGAAAGCTAGAATGTAATTTTAAACACTTCCAACAGACCTTCCAGACAGAAAGCCTGTTGTGCCAAACAGGACCTGAAGTACTTTCTTGGAAGTACTCAGTTTTCAAAACACATAAAATTCCATGTATAGACATTCCTGACTGCACAACCTGAGCTGAAGCATGCTCAGTTAAAACCACTTTCTATGGAATAAATAATAATTTATAATCATACTGAAAACTCATTTCATTCATCGGTGTGGTAACATTCATCTAATGCGATAATGGTAATCGATATGATGAACATTTAGTTATAGATTATATGAACTGACAAGGCTAAATTAGGTACCTCTTGCTTTCAGTGGGAACAGAGTGCAAAGCTTCAGCCTTAAACACATGGAAGAAGGAGTAATACCTCATACCTAAGGGCACATCTATATAGTGAGTAAAGACCCATATGGATTAAGCACTGTGGCTCCACTGCCCATGCTTCCAGCCTAAAGCTATGATTCTATTAACACAGTGTCAGAAAGATAATGCATTAGTGCAGAACTGTGTGAGATCTAATGCAACTACAGAATTTTCTGATAAGAGCCATTTCATGCCTTGGCAATTCAGAGCAGTCATTGAGCATTTTGCACCCTCTCAAGCAGAAATAACCCTGGGTTATGTAAAAAAGCCAAAAAACAACACTGACATATTTAACTGAGTAGTGAATATTTTTACACTAAAGCCCAAATGAATTAAAACTTCTTTAGAGATTTTAATGATAAAATAGCAAGTGAATCACAACTCTCTTCACAAATCAACTTTTCAAATCGTGTCACTGATCTCCACTGACATTGCTGAGTTTGGGCTGGTTTTTTTTTTTATTACCAACTGAAAATACACAGGGAAGACGATACATTAGGAAGTTATTAATGACATCTAGGCAAGGACTAGTTGTTAAGTAAATCATCGTTTTTCCTATTAAATTCTACTACTTATGAAACTGAAGAGATTATCTTGTCAAAGAAATCAGTTGCAAAAATCTGTACTAGTTGTTTCAGAGACATACTACTTTGATAATCAGTGCACCTAGCTTTATTGTTGTTATATATCTGGAAAAAATGGCTGTCAATAATTTCCAGCTATCAGTGCTTGTCTAAGTAAGATATTAAAAGTCCCCAGGTCTCCAAAGTCTTGTTAAAGCAGCTGGACAAATGACAAATCTAGACCACATGTGATCCTTCAAGAACTGCCCTTCTGTAATTTACAGAATTCATTTCCTTCTTAGCCTTTTTGTTGCCAGCGATGTGAACAAAGGAAACAAAACTTTTAAAAGATTTGTGGGGTTTGTTTTGTTTCTTTGCTTTTAAGACTGAGTTTTAAACCTACAATATTTTTCAAGAGGAAAGTACCTTTCACCACTGGCAATATCCTGAATCATTACAGATAAAGCTAATCTTTTCAGTTCCTTATAAACTTATAGCTAAGAAATCTATTACAATTTCAGGCTGAGAATATCAGTAAGCACCCAATTTCTGGAAAAAAAAAAATGTATTCTATATAGCTATATACTACATAGCTATTGTAAGACTGATAGCATTTGAACAGGACTAGCATAAGCAAGCAATCACCAGACACTATGACAAAATGAAGATTTTGAGACACTCACTACAGTGAAAGATGTTTGGCAGCCTGCACAGAGAAGACCAAATAGAGTAAATCAATATTGAAATAAATTATCAATCTTTTTCTTTAAAACCAAAATACTGTTCTCTGCTCTGTACAGTTCTCGATTATACTTGTATCTTTACAATGAAGCCTTTCACAGATTTCAGTGGCACGTCAAGCAGGAAGGAGTATCGGTGATGAGATCTCCCACCCAAAATAAGTTTTGTGAATTTATTCGGTCCTTCCATTTGAGAAAGCATAAATACTATGTGTTATTATTGTTCTTTTCTTTAAGCTAGAGATTTTTCATTCCCCTGAGATTATCTTCAAAGGAAACTTGTTTTCCAAGACCACTTCTCCACATTTATCCTCATTTTATTATGACCCAAAAAAGAGGAAAGTCTGAAAAACCTGGAGAGTGCCAGGCGCTCACCCAGCCGCTGACTCCCCCTCCTCAACAGTATGAGGGAGAAAATGAGGTAGAAAAGCTCATGGGTTGAGATAGAAACAGGGAGATCACCTACCAGTTACCATCATGGGCAAACCAGACTCTACTTGGGGAAGATTAATTTAATGTATTGACAATAAAAATAGAGTAGGATAGTGAGAAACGAAGACTGAAACACCTTCCCCCCCCACTCCTTTTTCTCAGGCTCAACTTCACTTCATTCCCAACATCTCTACTTCACCCTTCTTCCCTGGAGCAGCGGAGGGGGACGGGCAATGGGGCCTGTAGTCAGTCTGTAACAGTTCCTCTTCTCTCCTGCTACTTCCTTCTCACACTTTTTTTCTGCTCCAGCGTGGATCATTGCATGGGCTGCAGTCCTCTGGGATAACCCTGCTCAAGTGTGAGTCCTCCACGGGTTGCAGCGTGGATCGGGCTGCTCCACCGCGGCCTCTCCGTGGGCTGCGGGGAAAGCTCCGCTCCGGCGCCGGGAGCGCCTCCTCCTCCCCCTCCTTCTCTCACCTCGGTGTCACAGGGCTGTTTCTCACACGTTTTTACTCACTCCTCATGGCTGTGCAGCCTTTCTCAAGGCTGTTTTGCTCTGTCTCAAATACATTTTCCCTGAGGCGCCACCACCCCGTCTGCGGGGCTCAGCCGGGCCCTGGGGCGGGTGGCTCGGACCCGGCTGTTTCCGGCCCGGGGCAGCCCCGGCCGCTCCTCACAGAGGCCCCCGCAGCCCCCGCCGCCGGCGCTTCGCCACAGACACCCAGAAGACTTCGCTTTCCCCTTTTTCAACCCCTTTTCAAATCTGCCAGCCCCGAACCCTTCTCCTTAAGCCCCCAGGCAACTTACCACCGCCCATGCACTAATATCTGGGAACCCATCTCCGACCTTTGAAGTCTTTCTTTGAATTAATACTTTTAAAGTATTAAGTATTATTTAAGTATTAACTGTAGCTAAATCACACCACAGTTCCATTAGTATTCTGCTTTAGGGTCAGAATAATTTTTATTACTTCTAAGCTAGCAGTATAAATTGATTTGCAATACCCACAGCAAACATGCATACACTTAATTTAGTATTTTATGGAAGTTTGCATTTCTTATTAGATGCCAGAACACTTTTCTGTTTCCAGTCTAAACGCATTGAGTTCCTGTGGATATTTGCACTTACCATTATTTCTCATTTACAACTAGGAATATCTGTTGTGTTGTAACTTTCATAATGTAAAGCAACTGGAATTTGTACTTCTCCACTTTTACTGGGCTACAGTATTATTAGAAAACATTTTTTTTCTGAAAAAAGTGACATCCAACTTTTCCACAGCCTTCTCTAACAACATTTGCTTTTTCCTATACAAAACAATGTTTCATCTTAAAGATTTGCAATTTATTGTTTAGCAAAGTAACTTTACTGTATCAATGACTATGTAGAATATGATAATACTCATTTTAATTTACTCTCAAGAGGAAAAAAACCCCAACATACACTATATTTACTAAAAAAAACAGATGGACTGTTGCTGGCTCAGTTCCCAACTTAATGACTACATCTGCTTTTAAATGTAAATGCTTAAATTAGATTATCCTGTATTCTTCAGACTTGATTTTTGTTTATGTTTCAGAGTTATTTTGGGAAACACTGAGTTCTCAACATTGAGTAAAAATGTAGAAAGGTTTTCTAGGAGCAAGCCTTGTCACCACCTATAATACACGCCAGTGGGAATACATTTTGACAACTAAGTGCACGGGAAGCACCGAACCGCTTTCCTGCGGACACCAGGGCACTGAGCCCTGCTGCTGCGGATACATGGCTGCTTCTGGTGACACTGTCAACAGTATGTAAAAATGCTGTTGAATTCCCCAAAACCATTCATTAGCTTGTGGACCTAATATAATCTTCAATATACAATATATATATTCAGTCTGATATATTCTTGAAAAATCATATGCCGCTCTGCATAACGTAACTATCTATGACTGCTGACTGGGCTGGTGGCTGCCTTGACACTTGACAGCCCAGAGAGGAGCTCACACGTGTCTTGTTTTTCCTATGGGCAAGCGTTAGACCACACTTTAAGTACAGTGAAGCCACACTTTAGCTCTAAGTCAGAGCAAAAATTTCCTTTCCACAGGGTCTTTCATATCAGTATATCTATTTACCTAGGAGAATACTACATGCACCAAATGGAAGTAATTAAGCACACCCACAATACATATTATATCAATATAGTTCAGATGAACATACTGAAACTAGCATACACACATTTACACAGACCTCAAGGATGTTTCTCCCGCTCATACACTCTAAACTGATTCAAAGGCTGAAGATTGCTTGGTCTTCAAAAAGTGAAGCCATTAGTTGAACCTTAGTTGGACTTGGAACTTTCTTTGGGTATGTCACCGTGTCTGCACAACTATTTCGCTTATGTTTTAAGCTACCTAACTGTAAGGAAACCTCACTCTGGAAGCCAAGCTACTGCAGGTGTAGCACTGTGTTCTCACAAAGGCATTTAATGCCTTATCTTGAGGGCATCACCTTCAGACTCCTGCTAGCAGCTTTTGAGCAAATAAGATCACACGGATCAGTTCGCAAAAGGTTGCAAAATCTGTTGCAGACAAGCCACTAACTCTTTGTTCTGATTTAATGCTCTCTTCTTAAATTTCTGTATTTAGAAGCCAAATTCATGGCTATTGACATTATTCAATCAACGTGCATGCATAATTAAGGCCATAAAAAGCAACAGTCACCGTCATAATCTATTCTTTTTTGTTCAATTTAGAAGGGGAAATACCCTGCAGCCTTAAAATGTACAGTAAATTTATAAGAAGCAGAAAATACTTTGATTAATTCTGAATCAAATAAGAAATTCTACTGCTTAATTGAATTCAGCAGGGATATCACCTAGCCGTGTACTTACTGAGCACCTAGCGAAATGGTACAATCTTCTAGTAAAACCTGCACAGTCAGTAAGTGTTCACCTCACAGAGAGAAAAAATGACTCAGTATTTGCACAGCTTCTACAAGTAAGAAATACGCTGGCACCGCATTTATAGCGTATCGTAACACTTATTGTCAAAATCTCAAGGAAGAATTGCACATAGTTACACAACAATCCTTTCCCACAAGGACAGGTGCAGGGCTTTTGTAATTTATTTTTTTTCTACAGGTCCTTTACCCTGTTTTATACTGACAGGATTAGCTTGACAAATATTTTCTTTATTTGCTATTCCCACCAGTCTGCTTAAACCAACTCAGATATCCCTTACCTACTTGTTTGATGTTAGCTGAGAACCAATGTCAAGGAATCACGTGATTTTGTTGTTCTGGTTGATTTTTAACATAGTAAGAACAGTTCTGTTTAGAGTAGGAAGTTTTAAATCTCTTGAATATATTACATACCAGTTCCTTTGCTTACATATGGAGTCTTGAAGAATTTCACAATGCCATACAAATTCACTATAGTTCCATCTTTGAGATGATTCAGAGGAGTATACACATATTTCGGTGCAACGGACTGGAAAGGCATGATAAAATTAGGGAATAAGAAAAAAATTATTCAAGCATTCACCCAGAATTTTGTCTTTTAACACCATCCACCCTCAAGTATGATTTATTTAATCTTAAAAAAAAAAAGTGTAAATCTTCCCATTAAAATAGCACACTTGTTGGAAGATTAAAGAAATTAAGGACTAGATTCTACTTTTTAAGGAGTGCTCTCATCTTAAGGTTACATTATATGTTGATTAGTCTCTTTTAAAGAATACAAGTTCTGCCAAACTGACTGAAAACTGTGGGTGTCATTTACTGTATCAGGGGAAACAGTTGAAACTCTTCATAAAATTAACGTGAAGTCAAGCTGTATCATCTCTGGTACTAAATCTTTAACCTTATGATAACGAACACTAAAATTTCACACACGAATTTCTATGCCTTTAATATACTATTTCCTATACAACTTTAATTTAGACACATAAAGGCTTGTTCCAAACGGTAATCAAAAGAAATATTAAGAGCACTAGTCCGATTTTAAGTCTGATTTTAAATCAAAGGAAGGTTCATATTTCCATTTTTTAAAAGCAGAAGCATTAGATCTTCTTCAGAATGGAAGTTACCTTTCTAGTTCATATTTCCTAAACCAACATGCAGCCTATTTTGAAATCAAGATGGAACTATGCTGCAACTATAGAAAAAGTACTACTTTTTCATATTTTATTCTATTCTTCAGGCATACTATTTGCAAAATGAAAAGCTAAACAAATGACTACTGGGATGAGAGTATGGAATTAAAATAAACAGGAAAGAAAAAGAATTCCACACATTCTGATTTACATGCAGTTAGTTTCGAGCAGTTTAAAAACATCCCAAAAATAAACTCACCACAGATGCAGTTTCTGAAGCAGCAGCTGTTCTTGGTGCAGCATAAATCTGAGGACAGAAAAAATAGCAAACTCTCTAATTACAAAATTGAAGGCATTGCAAATATAGCAAGATTTGACAACGCTAAAGCAAGTACAACGCTATAAGCAAATGCAAAACAGCACTATAGGCACTTTTGCTATGTGAATCACCTTTGAAACTAGTAAAATTTTATCCTACAGAAAAAAAATAAAATAATATTTACTCTAATTGCACTCAAAGCTATTTAAAATAACACATCAATTTTCTAAAATAGAAACGCACTTGGTTGAATATAAGTCAGGTCACATTGTAGCAGAGTCAGCATTTGAAAGTCAGAGGCCACAAATTTAAAACTGTACTTTCTAATAGTGACTTGCTTAACAGAGAAGCTGAATAGGTTTAGGTTGTGTACATGTCAATGCTTAGAGCAGGTCTCCTCTCATTGATTCTCCTTTGGGGAAAAATAAAAAATTAAAAAAAAAAAAAAAGGTCAAGGAAAATTCACCAGGATGGGATAAATTCTATTTAAAGGTCTTTCCTAAGCTTTTAGCCATGCTTATAGGCCAGACTTATCTTCAGTTTAAGGTCTTGTAAAGAACTAATCATGGTGATCTGATGTAAGGCCAAGACATCCCCACCCTGTAATGAGAAACGCTGGGCTCAGTTGCCATCCAGATGCAACACCAGAGCCTGTCTGCCGGACACAGGGTCCCATGTCACAGCTGTGCATGGCGTCAGCAGTGCAGACCCCTGCCAGTGATCTGGTTTTGCTCTCCGCCCTCAACTGCATTCCTGAAGCTAGTTTTACTGCCATTTATTTATTTTAAATAGTCAAGTGAACAGTTATAATTGAGAAAGTGAAGCATGCAAAAAAATTGGATCACTTGTACAAATTTTAAGAGTGTGTCAGTAAATTAAGTGCCTCGAGCTCCATTCTGTGGTCAATGATGAGACAGACGCCTCCTCAGCACAACCTACATGTTCAGTGAGCTGCACATCTTCCTTGGGATTTGACTGCATGTCATGAGGTTCTGCCAATACTCAACTGTGTGCCTCAGGTAGTGCCTAAAATTTAGGTACGTTTGGTTTAGATACATTCGCCCAGACTCAGGGCACACTTTTTCTATCTATTATTTTCAATGAAACATACTTTTTCTACCCATATATCATCATTATCAGCAGATGAAATAGTCTGCACTATAATTTTAATTCGTTTTGTTTCATTGAGCTGCATGCCAAGCTTTAATTATCTACAGAGGTCAGTTCTTGAAAAAAATGCCTTTCTCAAATAAAAAAATGTATTTTCTTAAATTTAAAATTATTGTCAGACAACAATTATACAGAAAAAATGTCAAACCTTGGCATTGGAGCAATTTATTTTAGTAAGTTTCTTTTATATGTGATTTTGTGTTTAAGTTTTTATAATTATTTCCAAGTTTGTTTCCAAATCTGATGGATAGGCTCAAAGGAATCACCATATAGTGTAATGCTATATTGCTCTCCAGTGATAGTGCCTTTTCCTTTTCATTGACTACAGAACGGAGTTTGCAGCACTGAGAGCTTAGTACAATGCTATCGTTGTTCTTTTCAACAGTAGTAGACAATTAAAGTCATAACAATGTGCCACACTTCCTCACCAGAAGCCCTGTTGGGATAACTTTCATAAGAAATACTAGAAATATCTCACTGAAGCATCTCCAGCAAACCTTAGTTTCATTCCACACCCCGTCCCTCTCACCCTCAACTGCAGCTTTCCAAATGTAGAATATCCAAATCTTCTGTCATTTTTATAAGTCCTGTAACTTTAAAAAAACTAATGCTCAGGCTTAAAAAGGGTAGCAAACATTTATTGAAGCAAACACACAGTGGTCACAACAAAGGTGCACTGCTGATACATTACCACAGACAAACAGAAGCAGGAGCAGAACACACCCATATCTCTGCTCCCATATCTCAACAGATGGAAGCATTTAAGATGAAGAGTATCGATGTGGGCATAGTACAAAAGAACAAGTATTCTCCTCAGAAAAAAAGGGGTGTAATTCTCTTTCAGAAATCTAGAATCTAGGAATCCATGTATTTCAAAGGCAAAGTGTAATGATGTGAGTTAAAGCAGTACAAACTCGTAGCCCAGAGAAAACTAAAAACAACAGACCTAAGACCACTCTTGCACCCTCTACCTTGTCTGCATTAGTGCATTGGGTTATGCATAAGAACACCTTGAACAGCTCTAGGGATCTATCTAAAACCAACTAAGGTCAAATTTCTGCACTCAACAAGAAGTTTACCTGGGAGGCCTGAGATAATTTGGGTATTGCATGGATAGGGTTATTATAAAGTTGTATGCATGCACACACACACAAATATTTTCTGATTGTTTCCTGATGGACATGCTAAAATAACCTGTAGTACTTCAGATTCTGATAGATTTTGTTTCTTCTACTGTAAAGCAAAATGTTAATGTTGGTATTTGGAGAAAAGAAGATGAAAAAAGTTGGGTACTCACGTACATAAATGGCTGATCCAGCTTCTTCAGACACCTCCAGGTGGCAACCATGTCTACCATCCTCTCTCGCTGTAGGCGACTTTGCCAACTTAAATCCTGCAGCTACAAAGGTGTCCTATGGGGACAGGATGATAAACAGATGATTACACAGGCTGTACCACGTACTCTATTTTAAGAGTATGTGATGTGAAATTTCACCCTAAAGTCTTAAGACATTCAAGCAACAAAAACCCTGAACAAATTCTAAACACTGCCTTTAAGTTTCTCTGTTTAGTTCTTCTACCCACAGAATTCATATTTCCAACCAATGCCAGCATTTTTTTTCGAATTCTGCTAAAATTTGCACTCTTGTTGCTACTGTGACTGAGTGCTAATTTTGACCAGGGCTAGAGGGGAAGCATCACACTGAATAAAGCAAAAGAATAATTCCCCTTCGAATATACTGAAGAGTGACTCCTTTCTGGGTAAGCTTAATAAGCTAGAAAGGAATCACACATCAGCTCGGCAGTGACAAAACACTCTTTTCTCAGAGCTTATTTCTTATTGGGTTACAGCTGCACTTCGAAGAGACTTTCCTTGTAGGTATTTTCTGTTTTGGTTGGATTGACATCTTCCAGTTTCTTCCTTAAGGGTCACACAGGTAGGTGAATCAATAGGTAGGTTTTTGCTAGCAAAAGAGACAAACTTCTGTGGCATGACTCCTGAGATTCTGGAATGGGAAAAATTACATTTGCAACTGCATTTTCACTTTGGTATAAAGTTCCTCAGACACCCCAAAGTGAACAAGAAAAGGATGATTTAAAGTCCCTGCAGCAACTTGCCTTTTAGAACCTTACAAAAAAAGGTTCATGTGTTTATTTGATTACAACAAATAAGAGTTTTCGGATTAAAGTTGACAGTTTTAGCCAAATATTGCACTATGATGGCTGTTTTTTGCTATTTCAGCAATCTGACAATGCTACTCTAAATGATTTAAGATCCTAAACCTTAATGTTTTGTGCAAGAAAAAGGCTGCTAGCTTAAGTGACAATGATATATTTAGTTATTAAAGGACTTGCAAAAAAAATTACTGCAGAAAACATAAGTTTAATCAGACAGTTTAATACACAATGAAACTATTTAGGGCATGGTGATTTTCATGTAGTGTCATAAATGTGAATAAAATGTATATTTTGACTAAAAGAAAATACGTCAGTCACCTAAGTGTAAGCCATACTCAGGGCTAAATAAGTTAAAATGGGTCAAAACAATTAGACAACTCAATATTCCTTGCATCCTGCTAACACAGATTAAAGCTGTTCCACTCTTTCCAGATACAAACACAGTCAAACACAAGCTTCAGGAAACTCAGCTGTTTTGCAGAAACCAGGTGTTAGCATATGTCTTTCCTTTCACTGTTGCTGACGCTATTCATGGTGTTCGTTCAACAGCGGAATCAACCTTCAGCTAAAAAGCTATGCCTTGCTATACATTATTCCCATTTCAGCATTTTATTAGATTGCAGGCTGCACAAGATCCTGGGACTTCGTTGCTGAGTCAGGCTTGGAGCTCTGTACAGCTGACTTGGCTTGTCTTGTTCTCCTGTGTCAGAAGGAACTTGAGAATTACACAGACTCAAGCCTTTACACAGGCTGATAATAGAAACGTTTTTTGTGAATAATATTAGATCACTGGTGATTACTCTCACGTAATATACAATGCGTACCATGACATTCAAAAAACACCTGTGAGAGGACTGTGCAATTTCAATGAGGAAAAAAGGCAGCACTAACGTCAGAATCCACTTTTACAGGTAGAAAGAACAGGTATATGCTCAGATTTGTTACAAATTCATGGCCAACCGTGACACGTTGTGACTAGAAGTTTCTAAATGTGTGAAAAAATTTACATAAGGTTTGCACAGTGCTTTGAAATTTATTGCTATATTAGTTTTCAAAATAGATTAGTTTCCATTTCACCTTTAGCTAAGAGTAATTACTAGAAGTTCCCTTATAATTGACTTGGGAATCAAAGCCATTTACATAAATTGGTGGATTTTCATGTCAACAGAAGAGTATTATATTGTACACACATATATATATTTATATATACACACACACAAACTATCAAATTCAACCAACATTTTTAAACAGCAAAAAGCAATTCTACTCCTCTCATTCAAAGAAGTGAGAAATAAAAGAAATACAATAGTTTCGCTAATGGTTATTCTGTTACAGAAGTAGAAGACTCTAAGGAGACAAAAACAACATGGTTATTCACATTTTTGGGAGGAGCCTGCTCCTCCCAGCAGACTAATTCGCTAAAGCTCTTATAGTATGGGAAGTACGATACGGAGATTTAAAAAACTGTGAAGTTTGAAATTGTAAGCAGCAAACAAAAAGTACTGGACCTTACTGAAGTAATTCTTTAAAGGCTAAAACTTTGGTTTTAAAAAAATCAAATCTACTTCATAACTGCCCAATTGCAACTAGTTTCAGAAATCATTCTGTTCCTTCAGATTCTTCCAAAATTAAAATCTCATTTGAGACACGTGGAAACTACCACGAAAGTTCAGTTCACTGGGGAAGACTCAACACTAGCTTTAGCGCACTGTGTCTGTCTAAGGGTTGTTGCGCCTGTGGTTTGTGGTTTCCTGCTCAGCTCTTTAGTACTGATCTTTCCAACTTCTAATTGCCGCTCAGGGCCTTGTTCAAGATTTGTGTTTTTATCAGGACAATAAAACTGACTTGTTCTTTAAATTTAAAATGATTCTGCAGCTTTTATATTTAGCAAATTAGTTCAGGAACATCCTATCCTGGACTCACTGTCAAAATTCTGTGGAACTGAGAAATATGTATAAATACTATCACTTCTTATTTTATACATATCTGATGGTTGTGAAAGATTTTTCTGCCCTAAACAGACTGCACTGATTTTCCTGATCATAGCATATGACAAACATTATAACAAGGCTTTGATTCGCAGCAGAATCCAATGTAAAACTGAATACTCTGAGCTGCACGCAGTACCACCAAGCCCAAAGCCCCTCCCTGGTGTTCTCTCAAGCTCACACGTATCAAAGGGCTGAAAAGGCACATTCACCAATTTTGAGGTCAAATTGACGGCACAATCTCTAAATGTGTTCTACTAAAGGATCTAGGTAATTTTTATTCCTTATAGATAAATTAATTTGAAATAATTCTGTCTGTGAAATCCTTCATTCACAATCACAAGGTGTTACTGACTCTTCCTTCACAAAACCTACAGTGCTGGATGGAGGATACAGTAGATTTAAACAGAGGAAGATGTCCTATCAAATTATTTTTTTTTTCCCCTCTCACCCAGACTTTTATTTAGTAGACACTACAGATAATGTATACTTCCCAAGACCTTCCACCGTATCATCTGTCAGAGCAAGCACTTTTTGCTGGAAAATGTTTCTTAAGACTCATTGGTTTCTTCAAAAACAAAGTTTTAACACGTTCAGTTCATGACACAAGCTCGACTGTCTGCTAATGGAAGCCATATGGTAACTGAAGCCAGAAAAAAAATCCTCAAATTACAAGGGATCACATTGCTAAGAAGGACTTCTTAAGTATTTTACAGATTAATTAAAAATACAGCAAGTGTTCTTCCTAGTTATTTAATATTATTTCTGTTAATATTATTTATCTTTATTAATATTGGTTTAATATTTAAAAAAACAAATTATGTGACTGGAAATAAGGCAAGGTAAGCGTGACAAAGAGAGAGAAAGGTCTACAAAGATACATGCTAGCATCTTTCATTTCTATGGCACATGATCCTGCAATTTATTTTTTTTTCAAATGCTGCACTAGCTCGTAAATAACTTCCAATAAATTTCTTCAACTATTCCCTAAACATTTATAGAACAGTTATTATTTTTAGCCTTGCTTTTTACAGAGATAAATTTCACTTTCACGTCAGTCTATCCTACATGTTCTGTAACTTCGAAACCTCTTTACTGACTTCAACTAAAATTTGAAAAGTGATAAAAATCTCAGTGCAGTTACACCTCTGTTGAAAAAAGAGAAAAAAGAGAAACTTCTTCTTGGACAAGATACTTTCTTTTTTTTTTTTTTTTTTTTTTTTTTTTTTTTTTTTTTAATTTTTTAGCNTTTTTTACACATTTGAAGAGGCAGCCAGAGTATGTCACCTGCTGTTTAAGAACTGTCTACATGATAAAAGCAATAATGAATCATTCAGTTTTTTCTCTCTAATCTATACATATTCATCAAATTCATATTAATTTAGTCAGATTAACAATGTTGAAACCATAGGGATTCAAAGGTTTTCAGTAGCTGAATATTTATAAGCACATAATTATACAAAAACTATAATATAGGTCACTATACATTATATAAGTGCCTCAGCTCTAATTACAGGTGTAATTCTTTAAATTAGCAGCTTTTGTCCCATACATCTCATGAACTGATGAATGCATCTTTGAAGCTGATAAAATTCAGGGTGTAAGCCACTATCCAGAAACAGCATGATCACTCTTAAGGAATATAAATAGATCTTTCCAACTCGAATAAAAGAACAAAAAAAAAAGTCTGTAACCAAGCAAAGTCATTATTTAACCTCAGACAGAATTACATAAAAAGAATACGTGTGTCTCTGAACTGAAATTAAAATGAAATGTTCCATAAATTCAGACCAACTTGGACTTCAAGTGATATTTTGATGTCGTACCCTAAGGTCTGCTATAATTTTTACCCTTTTTCAACGTACAGATCAACAGAGTCCAGGTGTACTAGTCCACTTGAGCTGAAAAAACCCAGAGAGTGTTCCAATTAAGCCATTGCTATTTCCACATTGAGAAAGCCCTTAACTTTTGCGCGGAACAAATATTCCTAACAAAGTGAAAACAAAGACCTACTTTCTTCACTAAATAACTTTCAATCATTTTGATGGAGAGATTTTTTGCCAGGGCCTGTAGCGACAAGACAAGGGACAACGATTTTAAATTGAAAGTGGGTTGGATAAGGGTACATAAGCAAGAAATTCTTTACTGTGAGGGTGGTGAGACACTGGAACAGGTTGCCCAGAAGTTGTGGATGCCTCATCACTGGAAGTGTTCAAAGTCAGGTTGGATGGGGCTTTGGAGCAACCTGATGTAGTGAAAGGTGTCCCTGCCCATGGCAGAGGGGCTGGAACTGGATGATCTTTAAAGGTCCCTTCAAGCCCCAACCATTCTGTGATTTAGTGTGGATTTATATCGCAAATGAAAAAGCACTAACATGAGCTCATAATGTATTGCATATTTAATTTTAATATGATATCTGTCTAATATTGAAATGTCGGCAAACTGATAGGCAATCTAATTAAAAAAAATAATAAGTTGATGTAATCGCTTTATGGTTTTATTTCCTTATTTAGTTGCAACACTGCTTCACAAATTTGTAGGCTGACTTGCCAATGTCCTTTACCCTAGAGCTAAGCAAAACAACCTTCTATCTCTGATGAAGCAAGACACCAGCACCCAGCCAATAAAGAAAACTGTGTATGTAGTTTTAAGTGTATGTAGTTTTAAGTCTTTTTTTTTTTTTTTTTTTAAAAAAAAAAAAAAAGCTTTTATCTTTAGCTTTTTTATATTGTCATATCATAGAATACCAGGTTGGAAGGGACCTCAGGGATCATCTAGTCCAACCTGCCTTGCAAAAGCACGGTCTAGACAAGATGGCCCACCCTGTCCAGCTGAATCTTAAGTGTCCGATGTTGGGGAATCCACCACTTCTCTGGGGAGATTATTCCAATGGCTGATTGTTCTCATTGCGAAAGATGTTCCTCGTGTCCAATCGGAATCTCCCGCGGACTAACTGGTACCCATTACCCCTCCTCTTTACCATGTGACTCCTTGTAAAAAGGGAGTCTCCATCTTCTCTGTAGCCACCCTTTAAATATTGGAACATGGTGATAAGGTCTCCCGTAAGCCTTCTTTTTTATCAAATGGCAACAGACATTCAAACTGTGGATGTAAATCAATGACTTCTCTATCATCCATATTCATGATCCTTTACTTGCTAGGTAAACAGCACTGACAAAAAGAATTGCTTTATTTCAATATTATTGTTAGAAAGAATTTACATAAGCAAATACTTTTTGGTTTTTTCTAGTTCATATTTATAGATTTGAACTGACTGAATAGACTATTTCTAATTTTGGTAGTAGCTATACAAAGACAAGCTAAGAAGTCAACATACATCTATGGAAAACGATTCCTAAAATTANGGATTGTGCAAAAGTTATACGCCATGGGGTAAAATATATATATATATATATATTTTACCCCATGGCGTATAACTTTTGCACAATCCTCTGCCATTTTTCCATATATTAAAATATTGATGCTGTTGATCCGTGAACACCCCTTATCCAAATCTAGAGGAAAAAAAGTAGAAATGGTTTCAATCACCATACCTTCTCCAAAACAAAGCAGCAATGGGAAGAGTTAATCTACAGAGTCTAACACTTTTCATTCCAATTAATCTACAAACAGAAAATCCTTTCAAATAGTTATACAACTGCTTTTATGTGCTAAGTACAGATATATCAAACAGAATATTCTTCGTAAGAGGACCATTTAAAATGTGCACACGTTGTACATCAGCGTACGTTGAACAGAAATTACAAAGACTGCCAACTGGACAACTTGGTGTATAGTATTAGAGAGGAAATATTATCCAGTCACATTTGAGTTTTTTACATTAACACAGATCATCTTGTAGAACTATACAGACTGGAGATATTCTAGGAATTAGACATATCAATGAATAGCCTTCTAGGAGGACTGAAGCAGTAATTATGTTGTTGTTTTAAGATTTCTCTACCTTCTACTGTTTCAGAAACAATGCTAATGATTTAGATGTGCAAACTTATTTTTTGAGGCTGTGTAGAATGTGCAGAAGCTCTCAGCCCTCCTGAACAGCCAGGTGAAATTAGCAAGCCTCAAGGAAGTTTTGCATCCGTCCCTCTTTGGGAACTCTAAAACTGGCAAGAAAACTGACTTAGGTCCCACCAGCTTCATCCACTTCTGCTAACACCAGTCACAAGCAGTATCTTCAGGCAGGATCTGAACCCCCAGCCTGCTGTTCCATCAGTCACAGAATTTATAGAATCAGCAAAGCTCAGAGAGAGCAAGTGATGATTCTCTAAACAGTGTAAGGAAGGAGCTGAGAAGGAAATGGAAAGGGAGTGATGAGCTTTGGACTTAAAAGGGACATTATTTTTAGTATCATTTATTACATGATGACCTTAGGTCATTCAACATGTTAACATGTCTACTGATATTCAAATACCTGAGCAGTCAGGTGAAATTCCATTTTTTAACTGCTTAGATTAAACCAGAATGAAATACAAATATTTTGCTGCTAATAAACATACTGACCTATATTAAATATGCACTTACATAGTATATACTATGTATATTGTAAGGTAACTATTAAGTGTGCATTTTTCTTAGTCCTTCTCTATGATAAGCAGTTTAAAAATACACTATTAAAGTTGTGCATATACCTAATGCATGTCCAGGACAGTATTTTAAAAGATTCTGCAACAAGAAGTCCACTGAAATATAGAGACTGTATTGTTTCCTTAACGTACCTGGCATAAATTTAAAATAATCTATTTTTGTAGACAATGAACGCCTTTAGAGAGTATTTTAAATAAAACATTTCACTGAACACTAAAAAAGCAGGTACTGATGATGTAATAACACAATATCAAATAAAATGTGTCAAGACATTCAACAAAATAAATTTAAAATGTATACTCATATATAGTACCTTGAAGAACAACCTTGAAAAAGGCTGTCCCATCTCCGAGTTTCGTTAATGGATAGGAAAGAATAACTATCCCCTAAAAAGTAAAGGAAAAAAAAAAAAAAAAGAGCGTGAACAAAGATTATATGCATCTAAATTACTGAAACACTGATAACAGCTGAAACAGGTGTAAGCTAAAACCGGCAGAACTGAAGCGATGAATGCAAATTACCATCTGAAATCTTAAAATTAATAGAAACTGCTAAAGACAGCATTGCAGACCAACATTCTTGGGATATAACAAAGGAAATATTACATGTTAATACTACTTAGATGCTACTGACTAGATTATAAGCTTAGACTAAACAATGAAATAGTACCTTTTACTATTTACAATAATATCACAAAGTCTACAGTTTTGGCACAAAACCTGAAAGGTAAATAAACAGGTAGGGTGATTCAGATCTTAAGAGCAATTTCTCCAAAAATGTTGGCAAAGGATTACAACATCAATATCAAAACAAAATAACAGTCAAGAAATAAAAGATATACCTGAAGGTAAATAGTCTGTGAAAAAGAAAAAAAAAACAAACCCAAAAAAACCAGAACAACGTACTGCTGGGCGAACAGTATTACAAAGTTTTGAATCTGTAGAGACTAATTAATTTGTCAATAATACAAAAGCTCTGTAAGATGGAAAGGTTCTATTAATCATGTCAAAAATATTCTCTTTACAGTGAAGTTGAAGTTACAATGAAGCAAAAACCACACACCAGCAACTTCAGTGATGTTAACATCTCTTTGGAACAAATGCGTTATGTTAGAAAGACAGTATTTCATCAAAAAAGGTTCTCCTTCAACAGTACTAAAACGTCAGTCAAATGCATTCTTCCACAGTATGGCAGGTAAAGCACTGTATCCTTCTCAAGGTTATAAACACAGAAGTTGGTTCAATAAAGAAAAATAAAAAAAAATTGAAAACAGACTCTATAAAGTGTTTAAGAGAACTACACAAACAGCACAGGAAATAAAGTATTTCTTGTAAAAAGACAACGGGTAATCTGTCTATAAATGCACAAAAGCAGCATTAAGAGGACAGTCAGGTAAATCATAATGATTTTAGAGTAAACATACTCAGCTTGACTTAAAAGTTAGTAAACGCTTCTTAAATCAAATTAGGATAAAATACACAGCACTGAACTGTTACTGTAGAAGCTTTTCAGAGCAAAATTAGTCCTACTACATGTTGACTGAGGAGGAATCCAAATCAAACTCAGCAATTTACTATCTGTTTTATAAAGAAATACTGATTCCACAAATCATTCTTTTCCAATCCAAAGTATATTTTATTTTTACTGCACTTAAAAAAAAAGCCACGTTGAATTAGATTTAACATGTACCATATTGCTTTATTGCTTTCGAGACAATAGTAATGCCTCATTTAAGACCAAAATGAAGGTCAAAAATCTATGACCACATGTTTTTAACAGTTAAGTTCCTACTTTTCACAGGGAAGGCAAATGAGTTTTGTAAGGAGACTTAAGTATCAAATATTTATTTTAACAATCAGCATCTGTAAAGTAATTCTGAGATTTGTCTATGAATACTTACAGAAACGTTTGCCACTTGTTTTCAAAACTACAGCTTTGTTTAACATGTGAAGTATTATATATAATTGTTCTTGCTGAGATTGCCTTGAACTGTACTCACAGGTAAATAAAATACTACAGAATTTTTCTTTGCAGTGAAACAAAGTCACCTCAGGAACATACTGTATTTACATATATATTTTTTTCTTACTAAAGAAATTTCAATCTGCACAAGCATGCTATTTAAAAGCAGAATACATTGATGAGGTAGGGACTGCTTTCTGACCATTTTTACTTTCTATTTTAACTTTTACATCCAAGTATCTTCCAGTGAGTTTTCAAATTTTTCTGGGACCACATCCTTTGCTGTAATAGTCTGGCCCAACCAACGACACTGTAGTTGTCTTCCTCTGCAGAAATACTACCCAGTGCTTTCTCAACATGCTTGGAACTCTTAGGCTCCAAACTTCAACAAAACCTACCATAGCAAAACCTGTTCAAATTCACTCTTCCCCCCCAAATCCTGCACTGCTTATTGAGCTTATAGACAAACTTCTTCCAAAACCCTCTCCATTCCACATGCCACTAGGCTGACTCTTAAACTGCCTCTTAAACTGACTACAGGCAGTTCCTCTACTGAACCTGCCTCCTTCCTTGCCAAGCCTTGTTCCTCAGACTGATCCAACAGATGATTTGGCATCTGATTTTGAGGTTTGCTTCACCTTTGCCACAGCAAAATCCAGAGGATGATGAATTAATGGCAGAAGGTATCAGGTTCAGTTAATGGACATCATGACTGAGGATGTATGGACATTGCTTGTGCTGCATTCCCACAAATTTAAATTAAAATTTCTATTGTTCAGAGGGATGCCAAAAAGCAAAAAAGTTTCTGAAGAATGAAAGGATTGAGGCACACAAGCCAGAGAGAAGCATACTGGATGGTTTTTTGTTGCTTTTTCGCAGAACACACTTCATAAAAATCCTCCTCTCCCCTTCCTCCCTCCTCAAAGCAGGACCTGATCCCTGTTTTGGCAGGTCTAGAGTGACAGTGTATGGTGCCACCACTAAGATAACCTAACATTAGTGCATTCTAAAGTTTGCTTCAAGCTCAGCCTGCAGAACTGGATTTTCCTATGAATTCAGTGGTGCATTAGCACTAGCTTTATGAGCTCTCCAGTTGCACTGTTTTAATGCCAAGCTGTTTTAGTCACCTACTAATCCGTGTCGGCAGCAGCATGAAGTTCTCTTAACATAAGGCAGGAGTCTGAGAAACAGATTCTATACACCTTCTCTTTCAGTAATCAGCCATAACATTGCATGTATGCTTTAAATCATGGTCTGGTAATAATTGTTCTGGTTTCCTAATGGAAACATTTATTTTGGCAGAAACATTTTCTAGTTTATAATCTGTTTTTGTCTCCTTCAATATTTCCTTTGTTAACAAGAATCCCCGTTCCTCCATGTCAGGGGTGCTTGCGGACATAGCTCTTAAAAGCAGGAAAGCTTTTATGCCCTACAGGTGAATGGTGACAGAAAACTACACCCTGAGGAATAAAAATCCTGTTTACTAGCAGCATTGGTTATTGATGTTTCCATTTGTTCCTTTAAAAGACCTAAGGGAGTCTGGATCATTCTCAATCAAACTACCTTCTATCCCACTACTGCTGCCTGCTTCCAAAAAGGGCAGTTTTACTCCTTCACTTTACCTAATTGCACTACTCCTGGCATCTCTTTGACACCATAATGAACCAGTCCAGAGAGTGAGAGCAGCAGCAAACTACCCTCTGTCCATCAATATGGATAGTCTTCTGGCAGTTTTTTTTTCCTCATCAACGGACTCCATCACAGGGTCAGATAAGCAGTAGAGCTGGAACTGGCTATAGACACATGAGGATGCACAAATGGTTTTTGGATACAGACAATCATCAGGCCAGTTCAGCTCACATTTTTAATTTTTTTGTGCTATTTTTTAAAGATTCAAGCCACCTACGGTCTTCTACAGAACTAGCTTGCTCTTTTTTTTTTTGTTTTTTGCTATTTTTTTGGTAACAGACTGAAGGCAAGCTTGGCATGATGTTGATTTCCTGCCACTTAAGTGTCAGGGATGATTAAAAGGCTTTTCAGAACCATTCACAAAAAAAAGTTTAACAGGTTAAAAAAGAAAACCCTCAAGAATTGACACTCCATTTTACAGAATATACTTGTTTTAGGGATGAAAAAAAAATTTTTACATTTTACCAGTACACTAGGATTGTACTGCCAATCTGAAGTATATTTGGGACTACAGTGAAATATAAATGCACACTTGGTAAAGATAAAAAACCTAACTGTATCTTGATGCAGGCAGTTAGTACAGAGTCCTCTTTTCATAAAACTGGATCTCGCATTGCCTCATACAAGAAAGGAAAACTGCTTTAGAAGTCACTACTGTGAAATCTGATCTTTAACAGGATGGTGGTGCTTATTACTTTTTTTTTTAAAAAACAAAATACCACTTAACCTCCCCCAATCTCTCCATTTTCAGCACAGCCTTCAGCATATTAATGTGTTTTTTAAATGGGTCTACAGTTTAGAAACTAAGAAAGTATTAAATTTAAATCTGACAATGTTAAGAGGAAGGGGCAGAACTGTGAATCAATGAAGTCAACAGCAACATGCAACAAAGTTCGACAGGGTCATAATTTTGTGTTGCTTAAGGGTATGCAACAGATGCACACAAAGACACACAGCTCTAGCAAGTCACCAACTAAGCTGGAATATGGACGTCCCTTATAAATATACCAGGAGGTATTTCAAAATAATTCTTTTATTAGTAAGTTACCTGAAAATATTTGTTGGTATGATCAAAGCCTTCTTGCAAATGTTTCAATTCCTCCTTCTGCAAATGGCTTGGTAGTGGAGTCTCAGATTTTCCTTTAATGATCTTCAGCAACTGAACAGGCATAGCTGCTTTATCTAAACAAAAATGATAAATAGACACCTGAAGCTACTCATCTTGTTCAAATAAAGAGTTACTAGAAGTTGCAATTTACTCAGAAGAGGAGGATTTATCTATCTGTTTTATAATAAGAAAGTTAAATTATGTAAGACTAAAAATCTTCAGAGGGATTGGCCTCATCTCTTAGTACCACAAATAGCAGGAAGAGAAAGTAATATTTCCTTGACAACAGACAGATATCCATATTGTTTTATTTTGCAAACATTCCAAAACACTGCAAATGGCAATAAATTATTACTTTATATATGAATGCAAAGGGTAATATAAATAATGTGAATATTTTTTGTACAGAAATGCACATTAAAAACCAAAGACAGACTTTGAATGACAGGTCGTGGATAAACAGTTTCTATATCCAACTATTTCCCTATAAGACAATCTGACTGCATCAAACCGAAGTGATCATTTTAACTTATAATGAATAAAAAATGCTTATGTACAGATTAAAAAATTTGATTGATGTATCAACTAAAGAAAAAATAATAAAGAAAATAAAACACTGGAAAAAAGCTAAGAAAGGTATGACTTGTCCACTGTGTGTTCTCAGTATGCTAAATGGGGGAGAGGAAGATTAATCTATTATAGTGAAATTACACATATGAGAAATATAAGGAAGTGATTTAGCAGTAAGTAGTTATCATTATATTTTCTCATTACATGGTCATCTTGTTCTTCTTGAGGTATCTGCATTTTTGCTCTACAATTTTTATTTAAAAGAGGGTATCTACAGAAAAGTCACAGCATTATCAATCTTCTGTTTTCATTAAGTTTTAATAAGCTAAGCAAAAATGCTTTTGAATTTCTGAAAAACTGGCTAGCAGTATTATAGCCACAGTCCTAATTTCAGACCGAGTTTTAGCAATCCTTATGACAGTGAAGAACAACAACAAAAAAATAAAATACATATTTCCTATACTTTAGGATTGACACAAAACTTGGTATTCTACTAAATAAAACTTAAAATATGTTTTAATTTCAGTTAGGAAGTACTTTTTCAGTGCTAGACAGACTGAAATCTTACAAAACGTTCACTTACAGTTAAACGTAAATGGGAAGCCATTGCGAAATGGAAAGACCACTGGATCATAAGTTATGAACGTAAGTCAATGCATATACGTGCAGACACTCAGCAATATTACAGACATTCTTTAAAAAAATACCAGGTTCTTCAGGAAATCAAAATTTCACCTTATTGTCACTCCAGTATCCAAAGATACCCAACTTCGCTTATTGCTCATGACTATTTCTGTAGTTCTGAATGAGTCCATCCTTCCTCTTTCCCCATTTTTCCAGAAATTCTCCAGTGCTGTTACTCTTGACTGACAGGTAATACCAAGAATTCACATTCGCTACTGAGAATTCTATAAAATAAAATACTTTTGTTCAAGTGTATCTCAGCCAAAATGAGTATAAGGAGGATGAGTTCTCCTAGCTTCCAATTTACGTACTTCTCTCTTATCGCTTGTCCCAGACTGCGGCTCGCTCTTTGTCATATACAGAAGTGAGAAGTTGTCCATAATATACATTAATTTTAAACCTACAACTCTTAGAAGACTAGTTAACCTTTCACTAGCAATATCAGCTTTTTTTCCTTAACATTTAAGAGTTAAAAAAACAGTAATAGCAAAACAACCTCTGGTTTCTTAAGCTATTATATCCAGGCAATAAAGTATGCATTTAAAAGCAAAATACATTCTAGTGAGTTAGAATTTCTATAAAATATGACTAGCTGATGCTAAAAATTATGTCTTTATCTGTACGTTTTCAACATGAACCAGGACAGTACTGTCATTGGCTTACTAGGATTTCAAGCCTTTAGTGAAAAAGCAACTATAAGCCTTACAAAGCTTTTCAGTTGAAAGTATCTACTTCACACTATATTCTAGCAAGCCGAGAAGCTGATCTATTCCACCTAGAAACAGTCAGCTTCAAAGTTAATCAGCAATATTGATCTTCATGAGGCAACACTATAATGAGCTAGGGAGATGTACAACATAATGGATTAACACTTTTTTTTTTTTCAATACATATTTCTCTCTGTTCCGGTACTTGAGCAATTAAATAGACTTTTCTGGGCTTTTTTTCCTCCCACAAAGATATCTAACAGCAAGATGCAGTTTGTTAAAATTCAAACATCATTGTTAAAACAAAACAAAGAAAGGAACTGAGGTTTAAAAATTCATCGCTCTCTGATGATCGCCCTCAAATTCTGCAACTCCCTTGCTTTCATTTAAAGAGAGCCTTTGCCATTTATTTTAACGGGACAAATATTCCACATGTGACTTCAAGGTTACAAAGGAAAATTTCTAAATGGGAGCCATGTGTAAGCTGATGCAGTGGGACCTGCCCATATTATTTACTTACTGGATACTCCTGCAATTTAGGACACTTATGTAAATAACATTCAAGTAGAAAACAAGATGCTTATTTTTTTCCCCCGATTTTAAAGTTCTGTACATAAAAACTAAGGTCATGTATTTTAACTGCTAACCACTAAAGTTCCCAGATTCTTGTTCTCTGCAATTAAAAAATAAAGACACGAGTATCCAGCTCTAAGAGCTATAAAAATAAATTTTCAAAACCAAACTGATACAGCACTGGCTTCCCAAAACTACATGAAGATATCTTTAGTGCCGCCCTTGGTGCTCAGAGCTCTCCTGAATAGCAACTAAGTGAAAATAAGTCTGTCAAGTGTCTTTGTTGTTCCCAAAAGCCTGACTGCACAACATTAACAAGAATCCCTCCAACTTGAGACTGCTGCTCAAGAAGTCTGTAAGTGGCCTAAACGGAGCTATTCATAGAGATGGGTGGTTAAANNNNTGGGTGTATAAAAAAAAAAAAAAAAAAAAAGCTGCAAGAAAAGCAGACAGCACCATAGGACAGTCCTGGAAGGGAAGTCCCCAGGAGGGACAGGAGGAAGGAGGCAGTGAACTACAGTTCACTGAAGGCTGAACTTCAGCGTTCCAATAGCTGAAAGTGACAAAAATATGGAAAGTGACCAAAAAAGCTTAATAATTTTAACAAGCAAAGAATTATATGAAAGGATGTACACTGTATGAAAACCCAGAAGTAATACCCTGAAGAAGTGATATGTATCACTCGCTTAAGCAAGTGAAATATAACACTGATGATGGCTATGGGCTGAACTTTTATGTGCTGCTCTGCCCTAGCCTTGACTATCTACCTGCTAATTTTCTAGACCGTAAATTTCTGACAGTGGAACACTCATACTTCAATCCACTAGTTCTGTCTTAAGTACATACAAAACATTAACATGTATTCCAAAAGCATAAAAAACATCTTAAATCACAGTGCACCAGAAAACAATTGCCTAGTAGAACTGGCTCTGAGCAAGAGTTAACCTTCAACAGAAATATGCAGGAATTTTAGATTATTTTTTTTTTTCTGCAACAAGGACATTATTCCATCAAAATACTGCAGTCGCAGAATGCCTCTATCTCTAAGTCCAGAAGCAGGAGAAAAACCCTTATAATATGTCTGAAGGACTACCTCATCCTTCTCACTATCAGCTTGAGAGTTTTAACACCCACAGACCCAAATTAGGCAGCTAGGTATGGTCTGGGGTGCATGCACAAGAAACGAGCAGCTTTCAGGCTCAAAGTCTTTTCATCAGTTCACCCAGAAAGCAAAATAATTAGCATTTCCTTTTAGGTGCAGCACACCATAGGTACAGGTTCTGAGAGCCTGGTAACTTCAGTGTTTAAGACAAAGTATACATTCAAAGGCTTATGCACTTATAAAATCAAACAGTGGCTCTGGAAGAGGTTTAAAGACTGTAATTTTTGAGCTTTGCACTGCAAAATAGGGTGTCAGGAAGAACTTGGCTATTTAAGCCTTTTTGTGAAAGCCTCACACCTTCTTTCTGTAGGCTTTTAAATCTTTGATAATTAAAAAAAATATCTTAAATTATTTTTGGAAAAACACCAGAAGTTAAACTTTCAGATTAGTTATATCACCCTTCAGTGCACACTGAAAATCATTAAGAAACCACAAGCTGCAGTTGCAAGTGAAGTTAACGCCACACAGCCACAAAAAATTCAGAACTGTTGACAGGAACACAAATGCAACATGACTGAAAGACAGAAACAAAACAAAGCCACGTAAGAAAGGCAAATTTGTTCTTATCAAGACAATGCATCACTGTTTCTCCCCTTCCTCCATGTTTCTCTAAGCAACATGAAATAGCCAAATTTTATATAGCAATTAATGTAGTAAAGCAGTACAAAGTTTCTAAAAGATTTCACTACAAAAAGCTGTAGGGAGCAAGCTCAGTATACAAAAAAGTTCTCATACACTGTCAGTGTTAAATTAAAGGTACCAACGTATCTTATAATAGTCTAAAGCCCCAGGGAACATTCTAGCAGTGCAAAACATCTTATTAGCCATGACAGAAAGATCAAGTCGACCTCCTGACAGAACTAGGATATTCTGAAAGTATAAGTTGCTGAGTTCTTTTGGGCAAGGAGAATCTCTAGGATTCAGTGAAGATCAACTGAACTTTCACAGATGATAACAAATCAGAACATCCTTTCACCAGTAATGGAACGATGTCCCATAGACCTCATATATTTAAGGACATAAGGAACAATATAAGGAAAATAGGGTAATGACAGTCAGAATTAATGTCTTGGTTTTTCCTTCCCGGATCAAGAGAAATAAGCATTTTCTAGAAGAAGACGGAGATCACAGAGCAAGACTTTCCCCCGTTGCCCTTATTTGATGAATAAGTCCATCTTCTATGTCTAGTCATCTAAAATATTACAATTCTGCTATTTTCTTCAGTAAAAATTCATCAAGACATATTTAAAAGAAGAAAAAAAACCTGAGCCCCTAATAGCATCATAAATTATAAGATGCAAGACAAGCTTTACCACTTTTAGTTCATATTGACAAAAATTTAGAAAATAAATGAAATATTATAGACAATACAACTCCACTGTAATAACTACAAGCCCGTAATCCTGAAAAAAACAAAAACAAAACAAAAAACAAAAATGAAACCTAAGCATATTTATATTCTCTATCTTAACTCCAGAATTAACTTCATGGAGGAAGAATTCAAAGTTGGATGTTCTTGTTATGGTTTATCATCACAGTACATCAATCCAGTGCACAGAAGAGCAAGTAATCAACACCTCTGCCTGGATTACTCAGATCCCCCCATGATTTGAGCCTTTGCTCAAGCCAAAGACACACACTACTGGGTCCTGATTGTAGCTGTCACTACAATAAATGGACTATCCCTCTGTAGCCTACTCTAGAACACAATTTTTTTTTCAATAACTAATGAGAGAGTAGCTTTGGAACAGAAAAGCAAAGGAAACACAAGATGCAAGAGGTAAATTGGAAAGGCTACTCCCTTCTCTACAACCAAGAAATACTTCAGGGATACATGAAAATCACATAAAGGGGATTCATGTTATTTTGGGAAAAGGAAGATGCATCAGTCAGAGGCATGCCCATGTATCAAATCAGATGCTTCTTGCAGTGAGACATGTAAACTTTCTCCAAATCAGACAATAAAACACATGTTCATGTGGACCTCTGGAGGAAGCCTCACCAAAGTTTCATGAAGAATGAAGGAATAGCCAACAGCATCAGCGTCTTATTGATGTGGTCAGTCAAATGGTAGATTTCTGAAGCCCCTGTAAACACAAATACTAGTCAGCGCAACATTCAGGCAAATTGTGCAAAAGTTAAAGCAATTATTAAATAGGTGATGCCTCACTTTAAATGTGCACATATATGCAGACACAGCCATACATTATATAGCTTCTGCGAAGTTTTCCCATAAAAATGAACACTTATACCATTGAACAAAGCAGACTGTGCGGAAATACCATAAACTCAACCTGCAATCAGTCTCAAGAGAAATCTTTTGTTCTACAGCAGTGTCAATGAAATCAAGAAGGCTGTTCATGAAGAACAAAGTCTGTAGTCTGGAATTTCTGTAACAGTCTAATCTTGTAACTTGTGATTTCCCTGAGAATTCTCAAGGGAAAACATCACATCACTAACCAAAACAGAAGGAAAAACCAAATCAGCAGTGTGGCACATCTTATTCCCTCAGTTGCAAGGCTTCAGCTTGCTACTGCTACAGATCTTCAGGCACTTGTCTTCTGGAAATAAGTCCTAGGCCATTCTTACTCTTAATAACATGGCTGGTATATACTTACTTTCACTAGAATACAACAAGAATTCTCCAAAAAAACCAAACCAAAATCTCCTTTATTAATTTCAGATTAAAATTTACTAATCTGATACTGTGCAAAAGAGGCCACAATCAAATGTTACCTGAGGAAAACGGATTCTTACACTGACGTTTATCTCAACAACATTTCAGCTCTAGAAAAGAGGCCGGTCTGCAAAACAGACCTCAGGAAGAGAGGGCTAAAAAGCAGATCCCTTCAGGATGTGAACGGTTATCAGAGCCAATCCGGCAACTGCAAGAAGTTCGTTAAAACCAAGAGCTTAGGTGTATTAGCATAGGCATATTACAGCAAAAAATTTATTTTCAGTACAGCCAGCACCTGTGAAGAAGAGAAAGGCAGAGAAGAGAAAAAATAACTTCTTATCGGCAAAGCCCTGTGTTTGTCAAAGCAGGGACACAGCAGAGGCCGTGTGCACGGTCGCTCAGGGAGGGAAGGTAACTGTAGGTCTCACAGCGGAAAGCAAAGCCTCACACACCGCCATGGGTTCTGCCCCGCCGGGGCGGCGGCCCAGCGCCCAGGTGGCGGCGGGGTCTCCGGGCTGCGACAGATCCCCCTTCCACAGCCGGCCCTCCCGCCCGCTCCCCTCAGCCCTGCGGAGGTGGCAAGGCAGCCCGTCCCGCCTTGCTCCTGCACGGCCCCGCCGCTGTGGCGGAGGACGGCCCGCCGTTACCTGTCTGCCAGCGCCGCCAACCCACTTCCGCCCGCACCGAGCGTGCGCGGGAGGCCCGCGCATGCGCACCGGCGGCGGCGGCCGCCACCCCGCCCATTGGCGCGCCGCGGACGGAGCGAGCATGCGCTATGCGGTGGCGGGAAGACGCTGCCCGCGGCGGCCTGTTGGGCTCAGGGCGGCCGGGGCTGGTGGAGGGGCCGGCAGCAGTGGAGGGAAAGGTGGGGAAAACGAAGCGTCCCCTCGGCCGGAGCCAGCCGCCCTGCGGTGAGGCGACGAAGCCTGTCAGCGGCCATGTCGGTGCCAGCCCACTGTGCCGGCCTTCCCCCACCTCCGCCCGGGCTGCCGGCGGGTTGGGGACGTTCGCGGCCGAGGCAGCGCCCTCTGCCAAGCCCTCATGGGAAGGGGTGCCCAGCGCCCTCAGGGACCGGTCCGATGGTGGATGCCGCCACCCGGTTCAGGCGCACTTTAACGCTGTCACCTGCAGAGGGATAAAAAATGGGGGGAAAAACCCCCGCCGCTTGCTGGTGCTGTTTCAATGGCAGGAGGCATCAGGCCAGGCTTTGAAAAGCCTGGCAGTTCGTCGTTGTCAGAGACACAGGGTCCCTGGGGCTCGCTGATGTTTGGATGCTGCAGGTTGACGCATGCCAAGATCCCATTTGCGTTGGTTGCCAATTTGAAACTGCAGCATACATGGCTTAACATTGCAACAGCGAGGCATCTTCCTTCAGAGACTTTGGCTTTATCTCTCCCGTACCTCAGAGATACGTCTTCTGCCAGCCTGTGCTCGCCTCTGCCAGCCTCTGCTGTCCTGGATATCTGGGACAGCTTCCTTGGCGACTTTAAAAAACCCCACTGGAAATCATTATTGGCTTTCTTGGCCTTTAAATCTTTTCCTTCGCAACCCTCCCTCTATTTTGGAACTGTTCTAGTTAAGTCTCTGAATTGTTTTAATTACACTTTGGATTCAAATTCAGTTCAAAAATTGGAACTTAAATGCATCCATGTTCAGGAAGCCTCTGTAGAGGAATTCACTGACATCTATGTTTTGTAGTCATTTTCATTGTTAACAACCTTTTCTGGAGCAGTTTTCTTTGATCGTCAGTGTTTTCAATTAATTTTAGTCCTATACCTTACATTGGGCATTAATGTGGCAGGCTTATTTATAAGCAAAAACATGACTGAGACCTTATTATGCAGGCATGATGAAAATAGCCCACAGTCAGAGCTAAAACGGAGCTGTGAATTTGAGCATACTTCATTACGTGGAGGACTAACAATCTGGCCATCTGAAGAGGCAGCTACAGCAGAGCAGATAGGTCGAGAAAGATGAGTGTCGCTTGCCCACGTCCTTTGTTTTCATCAAAAGGTTTGGAGAAATCATTTTCAGACTATGCAGTTCTGTCATTTCTGGTGGTTTATTGTAAGTCCTCTCTTATGACCTCCATTTTTAAATCTACACTTTGAAAACAACGGTATTGATCACAGTTAAAACTTTATTAGCAAAAAAAGTTGATAAAGTAGTGAATGACACAATCGTGAATGACACAATCATGAATGAAACATTTTTAGAGCCTTTTGTCAGTGAGTCAGAAAAACTGGAAAATTTGAAAGTGCAAAGTGAGGGAATTCTGCTTTAACCCACTGATGCACTTCTCTGTTCTGTTCTGTTTCTTTTTTTCATGTCTGTGAAAGATCTGCTTAGCAATTATAATTACGTTGAAGTGAAATCATGGAAAGCTTATACATTATAGATGAATTAAATTAAAATCATTTGGAAACAGCAAGTTGCACTCCTGAGTAATTTAAATGGTTACTTGATCTTCTCATCTTACTTCAGTCATCTTTTGCTGCTTCAGTTCCCACCTACCTTTTCTAAATTTCCTATTGAATTATTTTATAAAGTCAACTCAAACCTAGAGGAATTTGCATTTTATATGCGCTATCCTGTATATAATTAAAAGAGAAAAATAAAGGAGAAGATGTATATAAGCAGAATTTTGATGAAAAAGATAGATCCCACTCCAAATGTCCCCCTGCTTCCTTCTTCTTCCTCCAGCTTTATATGCTGAGCATGGCATCACATGGTATGGAATATCCCTTTGGTCAGTGGGGGTCAGCTCTCCTGGCTGTGTCCCCTCCCAACTTTTTGTGCACCCCCAGGCTGCTCGCTGGCGGGGCGGTGTGAGTAGCAGAAAAGGCCCTGACTGCCCAGCAACAACCAAAATACCAGTGTGCTACCAACACCATCTCGTCCCCAATCCAAAACACAGCACTAACCCAGCTGGCAGAAAGAAAGTCAACCCCATCCCAGCTGAAACCATGACAGTTTCGTAGTAGAAAATAGCACCTCTACAGAGGGAAAAAAAATCACCACAAAACCACCAAAAACCGGAATTCTGTCCTTGACAGTGGTGTGCTGCGTGACTTCCAATAAATCATGTTTAAAGCTTTCACTACTAAATTAAAGTTCATAGATAAACAACAACATGGTTAGTCATGTTTCTTGAACTTGTGTTTTGAAATGGGAGGTTGCAAAGAGGTAATTGATGCCTGTGTTCCTAACCAGTTTAGAAATTCTTGAAACTCCCAAATACAGCTGAAATTCGGATCCTGCTGAAAATAATGAAAACTTTCCATTCACTTCAGCAAGGCCAAAACTTCCTCCTGTGCAGCGAAAATATATGTAACTTAAGACACTGAATCAAAGCTTTCAGAAATAGAAGCCTTATACATTAAACCACTACCTAGTCACAGGAGCTACTGAAGACTGTTCTCTTAATGAGGCAGGAAACTAAATAGGTGTTTGGGAAACTAGCCTCAAGCTCATGTTTTTTTCAAATTTTTGAAGCCATTTGAAAATGCCGGGCAAGATTTTCAAATGTGTTTTGCAAAACGCCCATTGCAATGGCAGTCAAGTATATAAGCAATATTGAAAATTCTGTTTGACTTTATTTTCCACCAATATGTTAGTAAACAATAGCCAGAGAATTGTCCTAGAGGAATACAGGCTATTTACGTTAGCAGCTGTCTTGGTATAATGTTTTCTAAGTTCAACACGAGACATCTTGTAGGCTGCTGGTACAATGTTAAATGTGAAGTATATACACAGATTCTAAATAATGCAGCGCTCAAAAAGGATCAGCTTTCATATCATTTGACAGCTATTGTAAAACTACTTCCAAATACCTCCACAGCTGAAGGCAGCCCTTTTCTGCTCCTTTAATTTTGCTTTGATGACAGCACTTGATTTTTTAGTAGATTTTTATGGATACAGGCCAAATTCAGTCAGTTGTAGGGCAGCGCTCATTTGCAGTACATCTGAAATGATGTGTTGCTTGTTACGAGTTGATAGGCTAATAGAAGTTAAAAACCCAGATTTATTAAAATTACTGAAATGATTACAGTATAAATGTTTAATAATTTCTAGATGATTTCCAAGATGCATTTTTACTAGTTTCATCTTTATAAACATAGTTCATGTGCAGTGAATCAGTAAGAAATCATACGATTATAGAATGCTTCTCACTACAAAGTGCTTGCCTAAATTATTTTCCTTCTGTAAAGGACAGCCAGATCCATGGGGTTTTGTTGTCACTGGTGGCAAATCTGAAATGCAGAGGACAGAATTCGAGTCTTTTGAAATAAATACATATGAAGTAACAAAATAAGTAATTCCTTATTTGTATTATATTCATGTTCTACATAATTGAAGTTCACTTACATGGTTATAGCTTATGTGGATGTAAAAATAAATAGAACATACATTTAATGTAATGGGTACATTATGACAATTTAAGAAGCAAGATTTGCAGAGGAGGATAAACCTTTTATTAGACCAAAGTGTGTACGTTAAAGTTGTAACAGTTATACGATAGCAGTGGAACACTTTCACAGACTATTGCTGGTATTTCAGCAGCTCACTCACAGAGCAGATTCGTGACTGGCTCCCTGACCAGAAGAAGCCAGCTTTAAATAACTCACTGATGGAGTAGGGGGTGAAGAAAGACTCGTTCTGGGCAGGAGACAATTTTGTCCTATATTTAGGGGATAAGGAAAAGAAGTGGGACAGGATCCAGGGAAAAGCAAGAGACTGAATGTAGGCAGAGGTGTGAAGAAGGTCTCCACTATTGTGATTCTGGAGGCATCTCTGCTTGTGGCAATTCTGTGGTTCAGCAATTCTAAAATATGTCTGAAAATGTCCAAGTTTTGTTTGTAAAAGAAGGTGATATATGATACGTGGAGTCTCTCACAAAGGAATAGTTTTTGTGTTACTGGGGTTTTGAGCATTAATAAGGCAGATGTTAATAGAATATAAAGAGTTATTACAATCAGTGTGAATTTTGGAACCTGACCCAAAGCTGTTTGAAGTCAATGTTAGTCTTTCCATTGGTTTCAAGGCTTTCCTATTCATTGAATGATCACAGATACTGTAGATTAGATTTTTGTTTGCCAGTATTAAGTCTACTTTTTTGTTTAAAATGAGACATTTTTCTTTGCTAAATTTATTGCACTCATTAAATATGCTTGCTCTGTGGTTGTGTTCTTAGCTAATTTGCTTAGCAATAGGACTTTATTTTCTAATGAGGCAGCTACCCAAAAGCCTCCTGTAGAAATGAACAATAATGAATATTAGTTACCTCTTTCCATAGCAGTTTTTCTGTGTTTTAAATGAAATACTCCATAGCCCTAAGCATGTTGGAATATTGTTCTTTATTCAAAAACCTTATCTGTCTGACTAGCTATAGAAGTTTCTGCTTCCTGCACTGATGATTATGAGCTTATACTGGCTAAGAAGGCTACTGCAAAAATAAATCTAATTTATATATTTTCCCAAGGAGATGTGTTCACATGAGACATATCCTGGGAGTACGATAAGGAAAAGAAACCCCCACACTTCAGAAGCACTGGGAACAAAACCAGGAACATCTTAAGACATTTCCGCAAAAAAAGTACAACATTCATACGTACAAGGTAATTAAAAGCAAAATGGCATCACTGAGGTGTTTAATCTTTTAAGTGCTTGTACTTAATGTCGGAGCATTTGTTTGCATGTCCATTCATTGCATGTGAATTTCGGTAAGTGCTTCAGTTGTAGACAACGGCAGACAGGAACCTAGGCATATATTTTCAAGGAAGTCATTAAAAGAGCTTATTAAAGGGTGCAATTGTGTGAGCACAGATAAATAGAACTATTTCTATAAGAGCTATTTAAGTATTACTTGTAAAATAGTAAAGTGTTTCTTGCTCTGTTATTTTCATTAGCTGAAGCAATTGCCTTTCTGTCATATACACTAAAACCTGAGAATTTTTTTTTCTGATTTTTTAAATATCATTCCTTATTAACCAGTTTATTTGGAAAATTCAAGTTCTTCAATTTCAGGAATGAAAGTCTACCTATGGTTATTATCACAGGCATCATTGTCCCTCCTGTGGAAATCTATAGATGCCATCATGAACTGGAATCCTTTTGTGTTTCACAATGCGATGGCAAACAAAAAAGCCATTCTCCACCCTGCTAGGTTTACAGTCAAACTACACTGAGACAATTAGAACTGGAGTTAATTTATAATGTAGTGAGATACGTACTTTGAAACCAAAAAATACAATGGGAAGCAAGAGGAGACTTGGGAAGAAATGTTGCTGGGAAGCCTATTCCTGTTAAGTTACTTAGCTTTCACTAGTGTGGTAATGGTGTCAGTTTGCTAGACATCATTGCATTCTCCAGCCTGGAGAAAACTTCAATACATAAAATGAATTATAATTTAAGAAAACCCAGACTTTCTGATATATATCAAATACCCTAAAAGTACAAAAAGCATTTGTTCTTTTTCTTGAAAAATCTGTGTCTCTTAGGGCTCAATTCTGATAATTCTGTCTTCATGGACTGTAGTGGGATTATTCAAAATGTATTTCTCTCTGTTTTTCTCCTGCTTTTTTACATTTAATTCTCACTTTGGCTTTACATCAATGTATTTTTTTTTTTAATCATATATTTCTTATGTCGTTTGGTAAGATGAAAATAGAAGGAAAATTAAATGAAAATCAAAACTAAGTAAATTAAGGAAGGGAAAGACCTGTGACGTAAATAGAATGGCTTTATCACTGGTTACATTCACCTCCTGTCCTGAAATATCCCAAATGTTTTCTAGGATATCCTTAATTCAGGTTTTAACTCAAAGGGCCCTATGTGGTTTTGGATACGCTGAAGCTAAAGCATTGGGCATCCAGTGCTCTTAGCCTCTTTAGCTTCAGTTAAGCTGAACAGAAGTCGTCCTACCATGAATGACAGACCACCTTATTTTAAAACTTTTATAACTTTGAAGATGTTCGTCTTTAATCTTCCAAACATTTTCATCGGTTTATTTTCTTAGGCTGGATGATTATTTTTTGAAGCTTCTGTACTACAGAAAAACAGAAACAGCATTTTCCGAAACATGGTAAGCAAACAGGTTTTTTACATTTGGAAACAGCCAAAATATTCAGACTGAGTCAAAATATGCTACTTGGTTTTTTGACCATGACTGAAATGAAAAAGTGTCCCTCGGCAACTGAATAAGGGGGAAAGAAGCAGGGAAAAACTTCTGACCTCTGTGATAGTATCTGACAGAAGAGTTTGGTAATGATTTTGCACTCATCTTTGCTTCTAGAGTTTGTTTAACTCAAGAGTGCTTGTGATTTCATTCATTACTGGCCACATTTTTTTGAGTGCACCTGTGTGGTACTTGATTTCTTACATTCTTGTGGATTTCTATGGGATTTAAAGCCACATGGAATTTTGCGGAAATAAGGATTCTTCAGCTGTGTTAAGACCTTATTTAAAAGACTGCTGAGCTCTTGAGAGGTACTGCCTGAGCTCAATTTCCATAAAAGTGTCAGAACAGATATTCAGGACCTCCAGAATTATGAGAATATGCTGGCAACCTTGGCAATGGAGTTGTCGCCTTGGTCTCTAAAATGTAGCACAACTGGGAAGCGTGGTAATCTGAAGAAAGACTGCTAAATAATGTCAAATACTGAAGATGTCAGTTCTTTGTTGTACTACAAAAGCATTTTGTCAAATTGAAGAAAATGGTTTTAAAACATAAGATGCAGTCAACAGGGACAAGCAAAAGATACTGCACTTAAGCAAAAATCGTCAACTGCATAAATGCATGAGGGTAAACAACAGGCTAAGTGGCAGTTCTTTAGAGAAAAAAGGAACAAATCTCAAGCTGATTATGAGTCAGCCATGTCATTCTGTTCTGAAAAAGAACAAATGACATAGATAACCTGTAAAATACATAAAATAACCTTTCTGTTCAAGAGCTCTGATAAGCTGAAGTAATGTGTTCAGTTTCTGTCATAAAAATTCTAGTAAAACACAGGTCAGTTGGAGAGGTTCTGAAGGACATCAGCAAAAATGATGAAAGGCCTATGAAATATGACCTCCAAAGATGGATGGAAAGACCTGGGGTTATTTAGCCTGAAGTCAAGAGTGTGTTTTTCTCATGTGGTATATAAAAATTAGAAACAAAGAAGAAATAATTATTTTCGTGTGTTCACGGTACATAGGAGAAGAAGTAATAAGCTAAAATTCCAAAATGACTTATTCATGTTAGACAATAGGACAGACTTTCTGACCAAAAAAAAAAAAAAAAATAATGTGGAGACGTGGAATAATTTTCCTGGAATCTGCATAACTGAATGGATTTTTTTGGACCAGGTTAATAAAATATTTAGTTTAACTAGCTGATCTGTCTCAGAGTAAATGAATGGATAAGATACATTCTGAAGGTCATTTCAACTCTATTCTATAAGATTTGGTATGAAACTTTTTCTTACTTTAATTTATTCACTTCTTAAAGCTCTATTTTTCTGTTAGATGGCATTATTCTAAGCTGTTTATGTGAACCCAAAGATATCACTAGCCAAGGATGGAATTCAGTTCATATGCAGACTGTGAAATGAATATTTACATTTTGTTGCTTTTTTGTGGCTTAGTATATGTTCGTTGTATTTGGTTGGATGTGGTTAATACATGCTTAAAAGCTATCATTTAGTTTTATTATACACAATCTTGCATGATTGTTCATTGCCACGTTTTCATGCCGCATTAGTTCTTTGCTCTTTTTTGAATATTGACAGTGTCATTCCATTTTGTGGTTTGTGTGTATTAATATTATTGGTTTAATTGTTGTCTTTTAGATAACTCATAAAAATCTAAGAATTGTTAAGTGGTTTCAAAAATAAATTTTTAATTTTATTTGATAATTTGATTAGTAGCAAAGAGGAATAAACATTGTAAACAGTGTTTTCTGATATATCATAATTGCATGTGCGTTCAACTGAATTGACTAAAACGAGGTGCTCAACCAAGCATCTAATTGTTTTGAAAAATTGCAGTTGGCTGCTGCATTTGCACTGAATATAGAAAAGGGTTCCTGATACTGATTTCTGCATCTTTAAGAAAGCAGTCAAGCATGAAGGAGCATAATAGAACACCAAATTTGGAGCTTGCAACTCTTGCTAATACAAATAGTCTTTTCTTAGAGAAGGTCAGTTTATTGGCATATGATTATTAATGTTGATATTATTTATATCTGTAGAGAGACTGTCCAAGATGGCATTTCCTTGAAAAACAGGACATTTTTCCAAGACACATTAGGAAGAGTCATGTAGATCATGTTTTTCTTAACCTTGGTGAATATGAGTATTTCCTTTCTAGTTTTGTGTGAATCTTTTGTGTGATTCTGTTCACAGGGCAACATTACAATTGATCAAACTCTATGTATCTGAATATGTCTTCTCAAATGTGAACCTATCTCTGAACTATTTACAACAGTGAGGATTGCAGGAGTTTTAGCTTCTCTGTGGCTTAGACAGGTGGATTCTTCTAAATGAGCTTCATTTCTTTTTAAGAGTAGGGACTACTGAAAAGGGCAGCAGCTTTACCAAAAAGATAATTACCAAAAAAGTCTGTAGTGGGTTGGTCCTGGCTGGCAGCCAAGCACCCACCCAGCTGCTCTCTCACTCTCCCCACCTCCAGCATGACAGGGAAGAAAACAGACCAGGAGTGAGACAGCTCATGGGTCAAGAGAAAGACAAGGAGGTCACCTGGTGACCAGTTACTGTGGCAAGCAGAATAGACTTGACTTGGGGAAATTAATTTGTTGCACTTCTTTTCCCAGGCTCGACTTCACATCAGACGCCCCTCCTCCCACCTTGTTATGGCCACAGGTGACACTGAGTGCCTTCAGTGAAGCAAGGAATAGCAGTGGCGGAGGGCTGGTGGTGATGTGTGCAGTCAGGACATAGTGGTTTCTGTTATTGCTCCTTCTTTGCTCTTTTCCTCTGCTCTGGCATGGGTCTTCCATGGGCTGTGTCCCTTTGGGAATGTCTGCTCTGCCGTGGAGCACCTCCTGCCCCTCTGGCCTCAGTGTTCTTTTGCTGTTTCCCTCTGATTCCCTCCTCCTATCTCTGTTCCCTCATTCTCTCCATGTTCTTTCTTCCTCTCTATGGAGTTTTCTGTCCTTTCTTAAATACATTTTCACAGAGGCAACACTGACTTCACTGACGGTCTCAGCTTTGGCCAGCGATGAGTCCAGAGCCATCTGGAACTGACTGTGTCCATCACAGGACAGCCCCTGACCTTCTTCCACAGTGGCCACCCCTGCAACTCCCCACTACCAAAACCTTGCCACATCGACACAGAAACTTTTATCCACATTGCTTTTTCAGACAGAAAATCCATATCCCATCATCACTCTTTAAGAACCAAAGAAAATCATCAGGAATTTGAATTGATGCATGCTCTCATCAGCTTTCTTCATTCTTTTTTTCTCAGCCTGCCTCACGGCTTTTAGTTTAAACAAATAATATATAAAATGTTTATTTTATAGCGATTAGTCTCACGTGATATTCAACAGATATTGCTATGCATTGACAAAGATAATTTATCATTTGTATTGACATACAGCTCTAAGTTTCTCTCAGGGTGGGCAACTTTTATTCTTATTTATTAGGTTTGTTACTGTAGCAAGTAGGAGCTTTATCAGGAGCTAACATCACATTGTCCTGAAGAGAACAACAGCAGCTGACAGTAAGTGCTTTAAACCATCAGAAGACAAGAGAAGGCCAGCGAGGTAATAAGGTCAGCCTGATGAGAGGTAGTTTTAGCACAGCAGCAAATTAAGCGTTGCCAAGGTCAGCAGTCCAATTTCTTAGTGAGTCGTCTGTCCATTTTCCTGTTGGTCTGATAGAAGCCAGTCTCCACGTGTGAGAAAAAGTCAAGAGGGAAAAAAAAGCCAGAAGGCATGAACTGTGGTGGACAAGATTTTAAAAAAAGGATCATAATGAAGTGTGTAGGTCATTACCTTCATTGGAGAAATATCCAATAACTATTCCAGAGGATTCAAATATCCCGCAGCTAGTATATTTGGCTAAATGATGGTAGAAATCACAGAGAGAATTTGAAAAGGAAAAAAAGAAAAGCAGAAAAGGACTGCAGTAAAGGTAATTAAAGGTAATTACTTTGTACATCTCTTAAGCTCTGAAAATGACATCGCTGCCTATTAACTCTGCCTTTTTTCTCTTCTACGCTTCTTCATAGTAGTTTCATAAAACTCTTGGGATCAGAAGAAGAAAACAAGGAGATGAAGGTTTCTCTCCTCTCTGGGTCAGTGCCTCTGCCCTCTATGGAAAGGGTTTTCTGCAGTTTTCTTAGGACAGTGGTACTGCAATTTGTCACATCTCCCAAGTGTGAAGATGCAGAGATGACAATCATGCAAGTTCGTAGGCAAGATAATAGTAAAACATTGATTAATTGGTAGTCTGTTTACTGCCATAATCTCACTCTAAACTTAATAATTACTGAAATATAGAGTGATTTCCTACATGATGTGCTTGCAAAACAAAGTATCACACACTGTTCAGAATACTAAAAATCTTCCTTTCTTATATAGATGTCAGGAATCAGATTGTTCTGGAAGTGTTTATCAGGTGGAAATTTTATCAGTCATGCCTCCAATGATAATATATGACAGAGCATAGCTTTCACTGATATCAACAGGTGTTGCATGTAACCATCTGAGAATTTATGTGGACTCTGTATAGAGTGACATTCCAGAAATTAGTAGGTATTTATGGAAAGTCATGAACAATCCTTATATGAGTTATTTAACCGTCATAGGCATATCTACAAAAAAACAAAACAAAAAACAAATGAAAAAACAGGTGATATGAAGAACTGAAATGGAAAACAAGATAGAAAAGGAACAGGACAAGAAAAGAGAAGGCTATAAAACCAATAAAAGATACATTTAACATTTTACTATCTGTCCAGAAACCTATAACTTGCTGTAAATCTATACCATCTCCCTTAGGGCATAAACTAGGATGACTGAGAACTCCAAGAAAGGGGAGACTAACATTTAGGTCTTAGGTTTATTGATAAATGACTAAGGAGAAAGTATCCCTAAAGTATACTTTAAAATTTTGTAAGGCTCTTATAAAAGCCAAAGGATGTCAGCTATTGGTGGGTCTTGTGAAACATCAGAGCTTATCAGGTGGGGCTGTGAGTCTGCCATAATGCTTTTCCTTTAAATCAATGTGGTGATAATGGTACTCTTTTTAAATACTGATGAAAATTGTTCACAGTTTTCCACAAAAAGGGGAAACATCCTCAGAAAGTAAGAATCAGTAGCTGCCATTGGCTGTTATAACTGTAAGAACAGGAAAACAGTCTGGAAAAATAAAAAATGATCTGAAAGAATAGAAAACATAATCATCTGTTGGCTGTTAAAGGTTAAAAATAAAAATAAACTGCGCCTTTTGGATGCTCCAAGTGGTGGTTGTCCTATGCTCTCTTATGTCTCTATGATTTAAAAATGAGTTAATGTTTACACAAAATGGTGCCTCTCACTGAGAGCTTCCCATACTGTACATATTCTTTTCTTCCCAAAACAGGCTGAATTTTCCACACAAACTTTCTATGTGATCTTGGACTCTTGCTGGGGACTCCTGGCTGACTCCAGACTCTGTGACATGGATCATCCTTGCATTGAGATTCCATCTGTTGTTTTGTTGGTCCCCCTCTAGGACCACACTTCTGAGATCAGTTCGGTTTGTCCTCCCACCTCTGGGCTGCTTGGTTCCCCCTCTGGAGTGGTCTGCCTCCTGAAATCTGTCTAATTTCCTTAATACAGGTATTATATAGGCATATAAGTAATTTTCATAAGTATAAAAATATGAATGTTACATTGTTGATAAGTTTTCTTCACCAATGATGTTTCTAGTAACCAGTAATACTATATATCTACTTGGTTATTGCTGTTATTGGCTGTTGCTATTATATTGATTGTTGCTATACAATCAATTCTTGCTGTACCATTGATTGCTGCTATTACTGTTTGTTACTATTATTGCTTGGTGCCATACCATTGACTGATACTGTATTACTGATTGCTGATAATAATTTGCAATAGCTCAATACTTATGTATATATTTTTTTCTTTATTAACCATAGGTGTACTGGCTAGTGGTGATTTTTGTGGTACTTGTGGTAATCTGTGATAAAGTAGAGAAATTTAGAGGACAAAGCCTCCATGTCCTTGTCTATTATGGAACCCTAAGAACTCATGGTCACAATCTCTACATACCTGAAGACTGGGTAACCCTTTAGGTTGTGATAAATGACTGGTTTGGAGGATGAGGGGAGAAGAGTTTTTTCTCAACTTGGTAAGGCTGTCGGCTCTATTTCTTATAACAGCTTGTCTCTGAGGACAAGGTGATTAAGTACAGGCTAGATAAGTGGATAGTGAAGTAGGCTAAAGACTGGCTGAAGCGCTGGGCTCAAAGGGTTGCAGTCATCAGGACAAAGCTCTGCTGGAGGATAGTTACTAATGGTGTGCCCCAGGAGTTGATGCTGGGGCCAATACGTCTTCATTAATGGCCTGGACAATGGGACAGATGGTTGTACTACCTACCTGTGATCACCGGTGATCTTTGAAGGAGTCTGCGGAAGAGCCTGTCTCTCACCACTGGCTGTGAAAGGAAGAACTGCATAGTTTAATCTCTTGTGCCTGAAGTTACACTTCCTGATGTGCACCTTTTAAGCAGCCAGCTTGCAGAGCCCTAGCACATAAAATCAATCTGACAAGAAGGATATTTTCTATCATATGACAACTGGTTCCCCAGAAGTGGCATACAGAGCTGAAATGACATGAGTTTCCTCACTATTGTCACCGTTTTACTCCTGAGTAGTGCTACCTGGTGCTTGTCCAACCAGTGTCCTGACAGCTTGTCAAAAGGCTCCTTGGAAATAGCTTTCACATGATTTACAGCATCGAACCAGCTGTCTTTACGTTCCAGTTCAAGCTTGACAAATTTTTCAGTTTCTCCAGTCCTCTCACAGTTCATAAAGTCAACATTTCCATGAAGCAACCAATTCTGAGAGACCTGCAAGGAAATCCCTGGTGATTGTTTCAAGTGTGACTAATTTAGAAATCGTGTAAGATATTTTTAAATCCCTCAAAAGAAAGGAGCTCAGAAGGTAGGGGAGGGGTTCATTAAAAATCATCTAACAACACCTCAGAGTTTGCTGTGCAGCAAAGATTTATTTCAGAAAAATCTCACTGGTCTAGGGAAACTTGAGGAAGTATTTTGTCCGTATTTGTAAGCTCTTAGAGTATGTGTTATAAAAATGATGAGGATATGACCTTAAAGCACTTGGACGAGCAAAAAACCCACTTATTTTGCTGGCTGGATAAACAACTTGAGTCCTGCATTCCTCAAATATTGTTATCCTTTTGAAGTAGTGTTTGCAAAGAAGTTTTCCACTTAACAGTTTTTGCTGTTTTTGTTTGCCTCTTGCAGAAAAGAGCAGGGTATTAAGCTGCTACAATGCATATGGCAGTAAAACAAGAAAAGGTGGGTTATATCATAATAGTTCTCTCTCCTACTTCCTTTTCACACATGTGATTTGTGTTATTTTATTGCAATTGATTTTTGCCATGTTTTAACAAATGCCACAATTTAAAAGAAAAACAACCGTCTAAATTACTAGGGGAAAAAAAGCGTGAAGAGGAAGAATAAAAATGCAAACTTATAAAGCAATTGTGACTGTATGGAGTTCTAAGCTGGAATTAAGTTTCATTCACATCATTGTACTTCATAAAATGATATAGCCTATTCACAGTAGCATTGCATGATGTGATGTGGAATTTTGAGGGATTCAGTTTTTTTACTGTTTTCTGTACCAATTCAATCTCTTGATTGAGAGAGAGACTAGTTCAGCTTTTTGATAACTGCATTGGCTCTTCCTGAATAACAATAGCAGGGTCTGAACAAAGACAAAGCAGATTTGTTGCTTAGCAGAGCGACATAGATGGCGTTGCTTCAGAGGACAAGAAGTGGTCTTTCAGTGCTGGCCAAAGCAGCAGGGCTCTTTGAGTTGTTGGCAGAAGCATGAGCTCGAGATTACTTGAATATGTGGGCAGAGATGTGTAATTGATATTCACAAAACCACATAAGTCCTTGGAGGATTTATGGCAGAAGCAGGACTAGAAATGTGACTTTTGATCTTTTATACGATTGCTTCTGCCTCACACTCTCAGTGCTGAGCAGCGTGCTTGGCTCTGCTGTGGCTGTTAATATGTCAGAGAGCCCAGGGTAATAACAAAACCCTTTTGTTCCTGCCGCATGCATGCAAACATTACTTGAGGCAGCTTGTTGTGTGCTACCACACCTGACATTTTCTCTGTCAGCGGAGAGAACTACCAAATTTCACAAATTGAACCACTTTTGCACACAACACTTTTCTGGAAATAAATTTGACTGCTTCACCTGTCAGGTGTGTAAATTCCCAAAAGCTGATGTTCGCTCCTTGAGGTGAAAAATGCTTCAAAATGTGAGCGTGGTTTTTGACTTTCTTTGGGTCCAAGACATTTGCTCCGGTCCGCAGTTTGTGAAGCAGTTTGTACACAAAGCCTTCAAAAGCTTCTTGTACTTTAAGACAGTGTTTACGCTGTTAATCATCTGAAAAAGGCTACAGGAGGTGATCATGGCTGGGCTTGGCCAACAGGAGCCATAGGTTTCTCCTCTCTATTTTCTGTTACCAAGAAGGAGTGTTTGGTATTCTCCTGTAATAAGGTTCCTCAGCTTGAGGTCATGATCTGTACACCCAAAGTACCTCCCAGAGGCTGATAGAACAGGTCATCTGCAAGTAGACGGCGCAGCTACATAGTTCAAGGAAGTTTGGATTTGGTTGGAGCTGCATGGGAACCATTTTGTTTGTCTAGTCTAGCTATGCTCCTTCCACACAATTTTTTTCCTAACTTTACATTAACAGAGTTCATCCAGACTGGAGGAATTCCCTGTTGCTGTATGTTATTGTAGAGCCTTTTAATAGCTACTGGTCATCATCTCCGTATACTCCAGCCTCGTCCATGTAAGATGCTGTTCTACTGAATGGTGGAAGTGTCAACTGAACCACTGAGGGTGCTCTGTGATCATGACACAGTGAGTAAGAGCATTTTCTCGAAGAACGCCAGAGCTATAAACAATGTCAGAAAATATGTGACAAAAGGAACGTGTGCACTTCAGACACCTCGTGTCTTGCTTCCATGCTGTCTTCTGTACGTCATTTCCTTGAAAATTCCCTTTGCCAGGGGACCATTAGCTGTAATTTGGGGCAGAAGAGCAATGCGTGAGACCAATAGTGAATAACTAAACGGAGCATTAGATTAACCCAATGTAAGGACATGATGTAAAATTGAATCAGTGTGAACCTGTCTCTAGAGAGCAGACATAGGGCTTGAAACTGTAAGGTACATAGGAAGCCACAGGAGGTGTTGTCACATTATATGGCTGTTACAGCAGTTGTTTTTTATATGTTTATTTTATGTATATCTAAAATTTTATATATATAAGATATATTTCATGCTATCCTAATACTGGACACAAACTACCAGTTCTTTTGCAATGTGTAGGGTTGTTTCTGAGTGTCAGGACACAACTGCCTACGCCAGTAAGCTTTTAGCTTTTTAGCTGGTGTTTTTGGCATGATTTTTTCATGAGCCACAAGTAACTTACCCGAAGAATTCCAGGGCATGATGCTGGAGTTGGAAAGTTCCAGTGAAGGCTGCCAATAGTTTGCATGCAACCATCCGATTTCCCCGGATAACAGCGATTACTAGTGTGGAAACAGGCTTTTCTGTGCCAGCTAGTTTCAAAACCCAGGAATACTCTCAGTAAATTTAATTTACTGGCATAATTCTCAGGTGTCTCATCTTTCTCTTCCCTTCATTTTTACTTGATCTTCATAAAACTCCCTCTGATCTCTTACAACCCAGATTTATTGAGACTGCACTCTGAAAAAGTAAGTTGTGTCTTTCATACTTAGGAAACTGGCTGAAAGGTCGATTAGGAAAATAACTTAAGGTTTCTTTTACTGCTTCAAGTTGCCGTAAGTGTTATATGTCAGATGTTCAAACTTTTCTCTGCAACTACATAGGTGTAGGAATTTAATATTTTTGCCCCTCGTGAACCACCATACACTGAAGCTTTGAAAAAAAAAATGTTGATAGACTTTACTGTAAAAGCAATATGCAACAAAACATCATAAAATGCAGTAAGTGCATAAAATTAACTGCCAAAGTGCTTAAAGGCATACACTATTTCATGTACTACATTATTTTAAACTCTCTGTTCTCACAGATGCATGCATTTATTACTACTGACATAACATCCTTGTGAAATCAGTAGGACATCTCACAATGGCTGATACTAAGTACAAACATTGGTAATTGCAACAGTAACACATATAGGTAAAAAAAAAACCTTTTTTTTTTTTAAATCCGTACTCAGACGTCAGATGGAGCAGACTTAGTAAAAAAATTCATCAATTTTCATGAACACAAAATAAAAAAAAAAAAACAAACAAACCCAAGGGTCAGCTCTCTTAAAAGGAAGTAGTGACTTTAGCTTCTCTCTTCCAGTGAAAGTTCATATAATAAAGAAAAAACTATCCCCTCAGAATTTTACCTCAGGTTTTTAAAATCTAATTTATGGATTCTCATGCTGTAAAACTGTGATTTCCCTCAAGGGAGAACATCAGGATTTTATTAGGGAACAGTGGTAGGTTATTACAAGCCCTTCTGGCTAGCCTAGTGTGGTTTTTTTTTTCTTTCTTTTTTTTTTTTTGCTATACCACATTTCCTGACAGAAAAAATAATCGGCAGGTGTTCAGAGAGCTATGGATCCAGCTTACAACATCCAAAGTTAAAGCTGGCAACTGAAATAGAAGAAGCTACCCTTTCTGTGTGGGATGTTTGCTTTTTAAAAATTCTATGTAGCTCTTTTAAAGAATACTCAGACACTAAGCTAAGACTAATGAGTAACTGTTTGAGCCCAAACAGCTTCCCTTGAGTTCTGGTGAACTAAGCTCAAATACAGATTTCTGTTTCTATGATTCTGATAAGCTGGGAGCCAGTTCAACTTTTCTTATGTGTAAGAGTAGCTTGAGGTTATCCAAATTTACAGAGCAAATCCACGATTCCTGCACTCAAACTGTTTTGCCAATACTAAGGCTGATCTAGTGACCTTCCACTGTTGGCAGTACTGTTGTAGCCACAGTAGTATAAAGATAAATTAAGTATAAGATAAATAGACAGTGCCAATAGTCAAATAGTTGAAAAAAAACTGGCAGAGCTGGAGGAAAGAGGATCCTTTTAAACGTTATTCCATTGTTGGGAAAGTGTTAGCATGTCTCTGGCACAGACTGGAGAAAAGTTGAGTGAAGCGATAGAGAAGGAAGCAAAACTGATAAACAGAAAAATCTCACTACATACATTGAACTGTCTTAAATTTTTGTCAGGTGGAGATTCTCTCTACCACACTTATTTGCAACACTTCAGTGCTGTATCAAGTGAATATAGTGGATATCAGTGATATCAGTGGATATCAAGTGAACCTCTTAATTCTGATCAGACCATTTATTCAATTATTTGAGAAACTTTTGAGAGGGGTTCAGTGATATTTCTGAGAAAACTGTGATGATCTGATAATCCATCCCTGCCCCACAGGATGGGACCTTGTTTATTTATCAATTGTGTAACGGTCTGTCCTCTTCCACTCAAGCATTCAGTCAAGAATAAGAATTGATCCATTTTTGTTGATAAAATAAAATAGCTTGATACTGCTAGTCATAAAATTAGGCATTTCTTTTTTAAAATTTGTCAGGAACATTTGATTGTAGGTCCTACTAGTGTTGACAATTGCTCATCCTGACTACAGGGTATGTAAAGAAATAGCTTGGAGTAGCCTTCATATGGCAAAACCACCTATTAGTTCAAACGCCAAGCTTAGTCATTTATTAATTGTTTCATAGAACAGAAAGCAAGGGACTAGAATCAGAGAGCAAGGAAGTCTCTTTTAATCTATAATTTTGGGTTTTATTAATTTTAAATTTAACTAACACTAATCATGGGTGAAACAGGCAGGATGGGCGATGCTGTTGCATCAGGAGGGAAATGTGAAATATATGGTTTGTGTACTTTCTACCTTCCCAGAAACCAGTTGGTATAATAATCCAAGCACTATTTTTTATGATACCAGGATCAATACTGAAAATGGGAGAAGTAATAAGCAGCTTTAATTCTTCCCATAAAGTCAGAACACCATCTACCAAATAATAAATAGGCTCAACCATTGCTCTGTTTTCTGGAATGCTACTTATCCACAAGGACCTATTTAATTATTTCTTTGGTTTTATGGGTCTGTCTACAGTCATTTACTTTTCCTTCACAGTCGGTTACCCAAGGTAATTCTAACTCTAATGAGACTGGGATGTTTTGCTACAGAAGTAGGAGGACAGCCCAGAGGCCCTGCTGAGAGCATTTTCTTCTTGCTAAAAGTGAAAACCTCTTCTGCTGAGGCTCCTGAATCCCTTTGTGAAATAGCCTTAGTGCCCTGAAACGCTTCACCTGAGACCCCCACCCACCCAGTATGTCCATGGCCAGGAGCCCCATTTCCCCTCAGGCTGGGCCCCAGTCTTTGCCTCATCTGCCTCTCTCCAGCCCTGCCCACTGCCATTCCTGAGCTGTTCATTAGGTTTTCTGGACTGATATTAGACATGACTCTACCTCAGCTTTGCCTGGACTGTGGGTGGGACCCACTGAGATAGGCATCCCCGCTCAAATACTGTGGGTCTGTGCCCTGCTGGTGAGGACACTGGTGCCTGTGCTGTGGTTAACGTCAGCTGTGGTTTGCCCCCCCTTTGGAGCAGCCTGCTTCTTGCTGTTCCCCCAGCAACTGTTTTGGCAAGGAATGGGTCTTAGTCTTGGGGACCTTTGTCAGTTCAGTGGCTATTCCAGTCTTGCAAAGCTAAATTCAACAGGTTGCATGGCCTACAACACCATGGAAGATCTGCTCATACCCCCAGAGCACCTGGGTTCTCAGTGCACAGTTCAGCCACATCATGAGGGCTGAGGGATCTAGGCTGGAACTCTTCCCAAACACTGCTTCTGTCATTTCATTTTAAGATTAAAACCCTGATGAATTCTAACTCCAGTGTAGGAGTAAGTTATTCCCGTGGTTCGTCATTACAAAATTATTTATCTTAACCACCAAATGCCTCAAAAAAGGCACCTATATCAAGTTAGCACCCACTAATATCCATGATAAATAGCTGTTGCTTCAATGGGGACATAAACTAAAGTTTTGTGTGCTCTTGAAGACTTCATCTGTACTAGCAGTCATGTAATCTCTTAGTTTAAGTGATCAGTCAGATGGTAGTGTTAGCACAGAAGGGGCCGAAACAGAATTTTTTGAATGATCTGCTCTGGATCTGAAGAAGAACCTTAATTTGGATGGGATAAGTGCAGCGTATGTGCACCCTTTAACCAGACTGTCTATGTGCAACAATTTCTGTAGCATGAGAAAGAAAAAAAATAGCTGAGCGTAAAAGCTAAACATGGAGTCATCATTCAACAGACCTATTTTTTAAAAATAAAATAAAACAGGCAAAGCTAATGGGAGGAGCAAGCAAACTTTAAGACAAGTGTCATATTGCATTTGTTTGTTGCAAGGTGAGAATGAATATGTAAATTTTGCACCACATTGTCCTTTTGCTTTGATTATATTTTTGTGTTTCAGCCCTTTCTGTTTAAGTATTTTGATGTCACTTCCAGCTCACCATCATTCCTGTTTGCTGTTAGCTTAAATATCTTCCTTTGAGGCAATAAACGGAAAAGTTCTAAAGTGAATCAATGATCCTAGCCAGGCTGCATGGGAGAATGATTAATCACAACTAATAATTATATTTGGAGAGAAGTAGCTCTCCTCAGACCAGGGGCTGGAAATGTTGCATGGTACTAACGTTGTTTGATTGTTGCTTTTTTTCTTAATTACCTCTGAAAAAATAGGCATATCTTTCATGTTGTCAGGAAGCTTTCTCATCATAAGCATATTGCACATAGGGGCCCACTTCACACAAAATGTGAGAATACAAAATTAGCATTTTAATCTCCATTCTTTAACCATTTTCTTACAGCCCCTGCCTTAAAATATTGCAGCTCTGGTTTGGAAATGTAGTAGTAACACGTCGGAAGAAAATATATAAAAGCTTCCATCATCTGGCTTACGAGGGCTAACTAAAGCTTTAAATGCTATTTAAACATATATTTTTACTACTTAATTTGACTTTTATTTTTATACTTTAGAACATTACCAATAATGCTGTCAGACATTTTTATATGAGTAAATGACATAGATTTGGGGTTTTTAATTTCCTTTGTTTTGTTCCTGATTCTCTTCTGTGAGCTTCAGCAATCAGCCTAAAATTTTCAGTCCAAATTGTCAGAGGGATCATGTTAAAAGAAGGCTGTGTTAGATTATTGGATTTTTTTTGCTGAAAGAAATAGAAACTCTGAACTCTGTAACATTGACTGAAAACATCTTGAAAAATCAAATCACTGCAGTCCATTCCTTTCTTCTTTGGTTGTTGGAAAGGAAAGAATAAACAAAACAGATGCACAAGCATTTCACAGTCTGACGAGGCAAAAAGGGTGTTTGAACAAGGAGAATGTCTCAGACATGCCCTAATCCAATTTAAAAGTTCCAGTTTCCTAAAACTGTTGTTTCAGTCTCCTATTTATTTCTGTTGTTCCTTAAATATCCTTCCCAACCCATCTCATCCCAGCCCTACGGGGATGAGGATGGCTAGCTAGAAGGATTAGATTGTTTAAATTTTTATTGTTGTATGTCAGCATAGTTTTTCCTTTAGTAATGTCAGAAGTTATTTTCTGTAATTAGAAGAATTACTCAGAAGAGGAGAAAATTTTGAAGATGACCATAATTTTAAATGTTTTGTTATTAACCAGTTATAATTGCCCAGTTTAAGAACCTGAGTACAAGAGAAACATCAACATACTGGAGAGAATCCAGTGGAGGGCCATTAAGGTATTTATGGGCCTGAATATAGGTAGGCCTATAACATAGGAGGAGAGGCTGCAAAGCTGAATTTGTTTAGGCTAAGGCGGTCTTCCCCTTCTGACTAGAGATAGACTCTTCTTTGAGATGCACAAAAGAGTCTTTGCAGTAAGAGCAGTTAAGCACAGGAACAGGTTGCACAGAGAGGCTGCAGGATCTCAACGGGGCAAGCCCTTGAGCAACCTGCTCCAAACTTGGGACTTATCTCTGTGCCAGAGAGCAGCATGAGCAGGCTGCTCGGCAGGAGTTGCTGTCTGATCATGCAAGGATGATGTTGAGAAAGCCCAGGCTGACCTGGAATTGAATCTGGCAAGGAATATGAAGTACAAAAAGAAAGGATTATGCAGGTACAGTTCCACAGAACCCAAATGAGGAGAGCAGTTTCTGGTGAAGGTAACCAGGTTCATTGAGTGATCATAGAATCATAGAATGTGTTGGATTGGAAGGGACCTTTAAAGATCATCTAGTCCAACCCCCCTGCAGTAAGCAGGGACACCTTCAACTAGATCAGATTGCTCAGAGCCTCATCAAGCGTGGCCTTGAACGTCTCCAGGGATGAGGCCTCCACCACCTCTCTGGGCAACCTGTTCCAGTGTCTCACCACCCTCACTGTAAAGAACTTCTTCCTAATGTCTGATCTAAACCTACCCTGCTCTAGTATAAAACCATTGCCTGTCGTCCTATCGCTACATGCCCTTGCAAACAGCTCCTCCCCAGCTTTCTTACAGGCCCCCTTCAGGTACTGGAAGGCTGCTATAAGATCTCCCTGGAGCCTTCTCCAGGCTGAACAACCTGAACTCTCTCAGCCCGTCTTCATGGGAGAGGTGCTCCAGCCCTTTGATCATATTCGTGGCCCTCCTCTGGATCTGCTTCAACAGGTCCATGTCCTTCTTGTGCTGAGGGCTCCAGAGCTGGATACAGTACTCCAGGTGGGGTCTCACGAGAGCAGAGTAGAAGGGGAGAATCACCTCTCTGGATCTGCTGGCCACAGTTCTTTTGATGCAACCCAGTATGCGATTTGGCCTTTTGGGCTGCAAGCGCACATTGTTGGCTCATGTCCAGCTTTTTATCCACAAGTACCCCCAAGTCCTTTTCTGCAGGGCTGCTCTCTATCACATCATCCCCCAGATGTAATCACCAGATAAGTCTGTAGTGACAAAACATACTTGAGGTCAAGCAAGAAAGTCAAGCCAACAAGGCCAGGATCAACAAGATACAAGGCTGTGCATAACATGCACACGTTATAGCTCAAGGAAGAGTGAAAAACAAGGGCCTGAGGTTAAATGCAGCTTGTGAGCCCATGCGCATGGAGTGCATGTTTAGAAAAGCCAGATGAGGCTTCTCTTTTTTTTTTTTTTTTTCACAACTCTTTTGTCTTAACAGAAGTCTGAACCAGGGTTTCACAGATGACTTTGACACAGGCAGCTGATCCTTGGGCAAAGAGTTTACAGACAATGAAAGTAACAGAGTGGTCAGGGCAATTAGAGCCTTCTGGTGCACATATGTAGCTGCTTGAAGTGGGTGATTGGACTAGATGATGTCCAAAGATCCTTTCCAACCTGAATTATGTTACGATTCCATGACTAATAAGTCAAATCCTGTTTCTTCTTCTTCTTCAAATAGGTTATTTATTTTTGTCAAACGACATTCACAGCCTGTCCTTGTTGATGACAGTTTACTTGCTGGAAGATCAGAAGTTGAAAAACAATGCACCGTTTCTGAGTGGTAAATTCTCCTCAATTCTGGGAAGTAGAATCTGGGGTCTAACAGATATGCCTCACAGACAATATACAGAGGCCGTGTAATCCATTTGCTACTATCTCCGATGCAAGATCACTTAGGGCTAAAGCATTTCAGACAGAGGCTTGATTGACCACTTAAAAACCTCTAGTGACAAAGACACCTGAGATTACACTGGCAGTACTTCATTATCTTTGTTGTTATGAAATGTTTCCTTACTGTCTACCCTAAATGTATCTTGCTGCAACTGAAGCCCATTATTCCTCACCACTGTAGAAATGGAAAACAAATTACTTCCTTTCTCTTCTCAACAGTTTTATGTATTTAAAGACTGCAAGTATGTCCATTCCTTTTTTTAGTTATTTTTAATCTAAGCAACCCTATGTTCTTCAGATTTTTTGCACATGTAGCACGTTTCTAGATATTCACATATTCTCCTCTCATCTCTTTGTCTGGTCTGCATCTCTTTTTGAAGCGCGGTGCTCAAACCAGAACATCATAGTATGGCTGAATTCTTTTAATTGACTGAACAAACTGGAAGGCTCAGTTCACATATTTTGGAAGTTATACTTCTGTTTACTTGAAAAAGAGGTGCTAGAAATTGACAGTGAAGTAGCAGAAGCTTTTAAACAATACATTCATACTAATGGAACTGCAGAAAATCAGTCACTCAGCATGAACCAGTGCTCATGTGGTGAAAGTGTGTGCTTCCAAAAATAGGTATGTATTCTATTTCTTGCTTTCTCACACACATAGATGTGCACATACCACTCATTTCTGTTGTATCTGGAGTTAGAATTCATCACATTCTCTTTTGGTACATTTGTAATGTAGATATACACAGCAGGTATCCCATTATCACTAAAGAAAACACAAGAATTATTCATCTGATTTATTTGAAGATACCTTCTCTAACATGAGCCATTTCACAATCTAGAATTCCCACTTTTTCACCACTGCTTATAAAAGGAGTCTAAATTACTGGATTATGTATGGACAGTGAAGGAATTTACACATGGTCAGATGATTCCCATCTCCTATGCTTCTGACTATTTCCAGTACACCAGTAACTAACAATAATACTTGTCCATAAAGGTCAAAGTAATCAATAAGCTTATTTTCCCTAAAGGCAGTATTTATTTGACTCACAGGCCATTTGGTAGTCATGCTGCAATGCTGTTACTAGCTGCTGTTTATTTTTAATAGCTTATGTAAGCTAGTATTACTGCTGCTGTCCTAGGCCTCTTTCTCAAGCCTACAATTCGAAAGATTTTTATGTAAACTGATTATTAATTTCCTAGTGACACTGCGATGTATTTCATGTATCCAAAAAGACATAGGTGCAATTTTCTTTACATTCATATATTGCACAACACCTTTCAGTTCTAAAACTGCTCCGTAAAATGTAACTAAGCAGTCCTAAGAAGATGAAACAGTGTTCTGCTTTAAATCCTTTTTCCCTGGTGTTAGAAATGTCTGGACAATTAGTGAAACATGACTTTGAGCTTAGAGATTAGTCATTTCATGCTTCTTTATTGGACAAAAAGGTATGTTTTGAAATGATAGACAGCTTTTCGGTTCACATTTCTATCTCTATCATTGCCATTTCCAAAACGAAGAGGCTTTTAATCGATAGCTTGCATCCTCTCGCCCTCAGCATAGCTGTTGCTGGTTTGCCAGCTTGCTGCCTTTCTCAGTAGTTCTGTCAATACTGTTCCTACCAAGTCTCTTAACGACCATCTGCCTCTAAACAGCACAAACTCGGAGGGGTTAATATTCTCTCTCGCATTCAGTAACAACCTGTACCTTACCATCTAGTACAACTGAAAGGCATAGAAGCTGTCAATAAAATACTGTTACCTTATACTTACTAGTTTGTAAGAGCTCAAAGTTCTAAAAAAATCACTCTGCGTGGAGGTGGCTTTTTTTCAAGCATAATATCATTTATATCTTTTTAATTTAGTCCTCTTCAGTAACTACTGTATTTCATCATTTAACGCAGAAATTGGATGCCTTAGGGCTTGACTTTATCATGCACTAATAAAATGAAGAGAAACAGACCTTTAAAAATAATTGCCAAAATAGAGTCTGTCAGCAAGCATTAGACTCAGCTGTGGCACTGGCTTGAAAAGGTTATTTTGCTTTAGAATACATTAAACATTTATTAGCTTCACCTCAGGTAAACATGCTGTTGTTTACATATCTGCAAATTTGTATAGACACACTTGTAACTGAATTTAGAAAGGAGCACCACATTCATAAATGTCTGCCTTCCTTATCTATGGTTTGAAAAATAAATAATCAAAGTGTTCCATTAGCAATTGGCGAGGGGTAGAAAGCTAGGGTATTTGGGGAGCAGGACACGTTTCCTCAATCTGTTTTTGACTTTTCTAACAAAATGTGCTACTACTCATTTGATTTGTTTTGTCTTCCTTCTGCCTCAAACTCTTCGTTTCCACAAGCAGTGCAGACTGGCTTAGGGGAGCAGTATATGAAAGTAAAATGAATTCTGGCTTTCCTCATACTTACCACTAAGAGAAGATGACCTAAACCCATAAGAAATGTTTCTGCTGTGGTCAAAAGAGATTTGTGAAACTGAAGGTCTCAACAAACACTGTTTTTAAAAAGCTTGGTGAGCCCAAGTAATGTTCAGAGGGTTTTCCTTGGCACCTGGGATGGCTTTTTGGTGGCATGTGGACATGTTACTGGAACATACAACGCAGTTATTAAGAAAGCTTGTTCCGCAGGACTCATCTCTTCATTTGGTGACATAAGGTTCCTTATGCACAGAAGCAGTCCAGTCTGGGCAAGCCTAGCTCCTGGCCAGAGTCCCTGAATTAACCAGTGGACAGGGAGCCTGAGACCATGGCAAATGCACAAAAAAGTGAATGAGAAAGAAATGAGTGCTCAAATGCAGTATAAGAAATCTGGGTTCCAGCCTAAGTTCTCAGGACTGTTTCAATCTTCTGCATAATGCAAATGAATAAATAGTCATAGGATTTGAGACAGCATCACTATTTAAAGTTGATTGTGGACGTTGAAACAAATTCCTCCATACTATTTTCCAGTGCTTGACTCAGTTTTATCTGCTTTATCACTTTTCCCTCTAACATTATTTACTTAGTGTTTCCTCAGCACTTTTATTTCTAGCTGTCTTTAATAATAGATATCTTTCAGGAACTGTGTTTTATTATTCTTGCCTGTCTGCTGCTTGTAAAACATAAGTTTTTTATGTCCTGTGGCAGTAATTCAGCTGTTTCTGTTTTGTTCCTTGCAACAGTGCACAAGCTTTCTGAGGTTTTTACTGCCTTCACCAAATTTTCCAAGTAGATTAGGTTTCATTCAATCAACGATTGTTTTCCTAACACCTTTTTCCTATAAATCTTACCATTTTCCTCCTCTTACAGTCCTTCTCTTTCCTGTGTTTTGATTGTCTGGTTTTCCTTTTCCTTTGTACTAAAATCAGGCATGGACACTACATGGTTTTTTACAACGTTCTTCAGTAATTTAGCAATTGAAAGCTTGTCTTATCTGTGTATTTTCTCAGCTACTTACATAGATTTCATCAGTTGAGAGAATTAATCCTTAAATACATTCTCCCCGTGCCAAGACATCGCCAGCTTTTCGCATGATTGAACCGCCTTTTCATTTGCATTATCCTGTCCTTACCTCTCCAGAGGAAAACCTTCTTGGCCTGCACTTCTGTAAGCCTCTTCTGCAGATCTGGGTAACCTTGCATGCACCCTTCCCGTGGGACGCTGGCAGTCATTCACTGCAGTGAAAAGGGCAGTCAGGACACCTGCTGTAGTTACCTTCCTATTCGGCCCTTCATCTACAACTCATATCCTCGGTCATGGCAAGCAAGAAGTCATTTTAGAAACATTACGGTGACAGGCTGATCAATTATTTCTAAATATGAAATTTAACTCACATAGATACGCTTCTACCAAGCGTCAGTGTTCTTCCTGATCTTCTCCTATCCAGATTTCTTTCCATCTACAGATCTCCAGCACGAAATCCTTTTGGTTCTTGTACATTGAGTGATTTTTTTTTAACCTTTTTTTCTTTACCTTTTCCATATACTAGTATAACTGTCAGTCAGGGTTGACAAGCTGACCATCAGTTGTGGTGAAATACAGGAGGTTGCATACACATTCCCAACTTTCAAGACACAGCCCCCAGCCCTGCAAAGTCCAGGTTCCGGTTTTCACTGGCAGGCTTTTCATTTAAGTGCTTTAATATATTTAAAGAATGTACAAATAAATATTAGTAACAATTAAAAAGAATAATAATATCTTACATCCACCTCTGCATTTGTATCTTCTAAGTAGTGTGTTATTCTTTAAATAACAAATATTTGAAAGGTAGCAAGAGCTTACAGGAATTTCTTGAAATCAAATAGAAAATCTATTTTTTTAATACATTTTTCTGTTTTAATATTAAGGCACATAGAGAAAATGTCTGTGTACCCCAGAGGTCATAGCTTTACCTTTTCATTAGGTTCTGTTACAATGATCAGTTTCTCTGTTTGCTGCAAAAGACTGGAGCAAACATCACATTATAAATGTACCTGATCTAATACAGTGACAAAACCCTTTCATATTTAGATGCTCATCATGTCTACAGACTGAAAGTTACGCAGCACGTAAACACTGCAAAAAAAGATGCTTCTCTCCTTTAGATTGTAATCTCTATTAAACTCATTGGCACCTGCAGCACGTGGCTATAAGTAAACGATGCAACTTTGTAGAAAATACTGCCACCATAACATTATAATAAGCAGAGTCTCCTCTGCTAAAGCAGTTTAAAATGGTGGCATTGTTCTAATTGCAGGACACTTCAGCTATTAGAGAGAGTTATGAAGTGTGCTCAGCCTCCTCTGACTTATGTAGAGAGGGACTGCCACTGGGGTGTCTTTCTGTTTGTATTTGTTAGTACACAGGTATGCCATATCCATCAAAACTGTATTAGGACCTCTCGTTCCTCAGCAGGTATAAGTTGAAGTTGGTATCACTTTGTTCATGTCAGCTGTATCCCTTTTAAAACCGTTGTGAATGTGACCTATGGTAGGATTTTGAGTCAAACTCTGCAGGATTTTAGTTTGTTAAAGTGATTTACCCTATGCACACATGATTTGAACAAATTACTGTTTTTGAAAGTGTACTTTGAGGGAAACCTAGTAATATAAGCATTCGCACTGTGCTCATCGGTGTGGTATGGCTGCTCCTTGCATAACAAGCAGGAAATAAAAGGAAAAGGAAATAATTAATCAAAGAAGCTGCTTTCGGCTTCTTTATGCCATCTTGTTTGCTTTCACTATCCCAAGTCAACAGGTAAACATTTACTGTGTGTTATTTTTCTATGAAAGGGAAGAATAAATACAGCACATGCCAGTTCTGCACTATATGCTATTATACCCCTTTGACGTGTCTCAGACAAACTAAATGGAAATTACACTTTTGTAGCTCAGGGCAGATACAATTTCAGAAGATAAGGAGGCACCTCTTGACAGCATGAGGCTTGAAATATGCATAAGCATCATTTTGAGAGTCTTCAGCCTTCTGGAATTAACATAGTAAGTATTTTAGCAAGTACATCAGATTAAAAGAGTAAGAAAAGATTTTCAGCCCTTGGTGTAGTCTCTCACAGCAGTGATCCTTTTATGCATAGTGTGCAAGCAGGCACAGGAGGGGACAATGACGCTCTAACCCGTGGGTTTGGCAGTTCTAGACTTTTAAAAAACACCTGCTTTTTGCAAAATCTCATCGCCAGAGTTTCAAAGCCTCTGTTCTTGGTCCTCTCCTTCCTCAGTGTTGCCATAGCCATGACTCTGTGATGCACTAAAAGCTAAACTGGGGTTTTCCAGACGTGTGATCATGAATCAATACAACTTGATCTTAATGGTCTGCTGTAGCAACTCTAAATACTATGTAGATCAGGCACAGAGAGCAATACCTAACACACATTGCCCAGTGGGTAACAAGAAAACATAACAGGAAAAGAAATTATTCACAGCATGTGTCATCATCTCTGCAGAACTGTGTTGACTGCTGCATTCATGACAATAAAATGGCAAACATTTCACATTTCATAGCTAAGAAGCGGATTTGTGACGTGGCTGTCACGTACAAAAAAGTACTGTATCTGCTGCCTTCCTTTTTTGGCAGGAAATCTCATAGCGACAGCGCAAACAAATTGACAGAGGGACTGGCATAAAAATAGCATCATGATCTCTCTGGGATGGTTTTGGAAAACACTGTCTGAGATAATTCCAAAAAAATATTTTGGCTTAGAAATCACATCTTTAATCTTCTGGTATAAATGTCATTATGTCTCAGATAGTTCCGTTTAAGAGGATATTCTGTATAAAACCAGGTTAGAGAAAACGTTAAGAAGCTTGTTCTGTGCTTGGCAGTAAGAACAAAGTACCCTGAACTACTGTTACCCACTGCTTGCACACAGAAATGCACGACATATTAAAAAAAGATATCTCTGGATTTTCTTAACAGCTAGAAATTACTGTATGGTACTTGGAGGAGTTAGGGGCAGAATTAATTAATTGTCTTTAATAGTCAGTCAATAGATTTATATTATACTTTGTACTTCTACAAATACTGAAGTGAACTAAAGGGAAAATCAAGAGTTTAATTTTGCCTGGCTTACATTTCTGAATGCAAGTGGTTTAGCTTTTGTCCATAGTGACTGTACAAAGGGAGGTACAAGAAGGTAATTAAGGTCCACCTTTAACAATAAAATATGCCCCTTAAACAACCACCTGCCCTCCTTCAAGAATTCAGATGTAGTTGAGAAGAATTCCTTACATTTTAAGAATCCAGAGCAGTATTTTTTATAAATTTGCTGCAGCCACAAAGCAATGGCTATTGTTGATGGAGGACTGCGCACTTCCAAAATGGATGCTTTCATGAAAGTAGGTGGCTTGATATTTCCTTGACAATTAGTGAAAACATTAATTAAAAACATGTTATTTGTTGATAACACAGATTTGTGCACGTGAATGTTGTGGATAACCTTTTCCTATTAGCTTGGAAGATGGTACGAAGCTAACTTCATTGACACTTTAATAGGGTATGTCTCACATAACTTTAGTTATATGAAAATTACATGTTTAGCCTAAGGTGGTTGTGTAGACAGCTCTTTAGTCAGTGGAGATATTTGCAGAGTGTAGGTCATTATAGCCAGAAATAGATTTCTAATACAGAATGGAATTAATTTCTCTCTGGATGTGCTTATTTCTCTCCGCAGGTTAGAGAACAATGACAATCCCAGACTAGGCACATAGTTAGGTGAAATAAATCCTACCACTAAATGAACAAAACTCACATTTGGTTAAACTAAAGGAGAGGACGAAATTTTAACTTAATTAACTGACCTTCCAAAATTACTTTGAATATATATTGTCCTGAGATATTTGTTCACTGCAAACCTTATTTAAATTATTTCATGAATTTGTATTTAATGACCACTGAAAATGAAATTCTGCCCTGTGTTAAACAGAAAGTAGGATCCACAACTGCTGTAAAATGAAACTGCTTAATGATGGAGAAGAGATGCAGAACTTCTGCACTAGCAGAGGCTGAGCAGTGTGTTCTCAGTTACAGTCAAGTGATGAAATCCATCCCCTTAACTTCAAAGCGGATAACATTTTAGCCATGGAGACCATTCCATTATCCCCACTTTCCACCACAGAAGAAAAAATCCCGTCAAACTATAGCGTGAATGATGTCAAATTATACTCAGTTCTTTCCCAGTGAGAAGCAAAAGCTGAAAGAGCAGCAATGCTTTGAGACAGATGAGAACAGAGACAAAATCTTGGCTAATGACACAGCAGTTTGTTTCAGATCTCTTGATCCTTTCTTTCCATTGTATCCAGAAGGAGATAAAGAAGGAAGACTGGAGAATCCAGTTTTCTCTGCCTGATTCCAGACTTTGCGTAGCACAGTTTAACCTTGGGCCCGAAGTGATCTGTACTAGTTGACAATAGGCCTTAAGAAATTGTTAACCAGTCAGAAATTGCATTAGCATTCTAGCCTTCCAACATCTCTCCACATAAAGCAGGTCGCCTTCAGAAAAATCAAGTAATAGTCATATATCTCTATGATACTGAGAAAATGGATGTAATAGAACAGAGAATTTGGTCTTTTATATCCACATCTGTTGCAATTTCCTTTAAATTCTAACATTTTAAAATGCATTTATAATACATACTTGGTCCTTTACAGGTTCTTTTATTCAAAATAACAACATGAAGTAGGAATGGCTGATCACACTCATCATATACCATAGAACATTAGGAGTTGTTACCTCATTCAGATAGTAAGAGATTTTTTTCGTATCCCATTACAAATGTTATATTCAGCCATGCAGTTTCCTTTTCTTCTAACTGAAAATAAATTGACCTTGTCAGGTGGAGGAAATGTTAAAACAAAGAGACGGCAACAAGGCATTTACCCCCTGTTAGAACCTCAAATCCAAAGGAAAAGTATTCGGTGGCCTCTGGCTCCCCGCTCTAATTCTTGTTCTCCCACAGAGAAACACTGCAAGTAATTTTTATATTCTCCTCCAATTCTGTATTTTGATTTTGTGATGAAAATTAAATAACTCAACATTTAGACAGCTCTTTCTAAAAAAAATTTACTAAACCTAGATTTGTCACCCAGGGTTACTGATTGTACTGGCGGTTGTGAAGCTGAGCCACTTGGAGGCACTGATCCATCTGCATGTACAGAATCAACTCTGCAGGACTGCTCTAATTCTACACAGGCTTTCTTTTGTTTTGGAAAATATCCTATATTTCCTTTTGTTTTGTGTTGCGTTGTTTGTCTTTTTCTTTCACCAGTAGACTATATTTTACAGGCTCTTCTACCTCAGCCTGATGTGTCAAAATCTGGGCACTATATACTAATTGCTGTGATTATGACATTAAAAATCAAATTTCTGACTCCTCAGCTGCGATGGGGTCTGCTCAGCAATCTCTAGTGGATGAAGGATACATAAAAGTTTTGAATATAGTGTCATATTTATTCCGTAAGTGTCACAGCCTTTCCTCATAATTAAATCTGTTGGGTATTCCTTTGTAAAAAGTGCCCTTCACTTACAGTTAATTTTTATACATACGTGGAACAAAAAGTAACATTGGTTGATTTCCTTTGACTGGCAGAGGAGGAGCTTTAAAACTACCACTGCTTCCCTCCCCTTCCTTAAATGGAATTTCTGGAATCTCATTACACCACTGCCCCACAGGGATGTTGGTGTTTGCACATAATAATGAGTTGCAAACAGTACTGTAGATAAACCTTGGAAAAGAAAGAAAGAAATGAAAAAGAGAAAACTCTACTAGAAATGCAAAATGCTGCTGTTTTAAAGCAATGTGTTTAAAAAGATAGCCTTAGGCTGAATAACTAAAAATCATTGGAAAGAAAAAGGAGAGACAGAAACGGATCCATGGATATCCTAAGAAATGGGATTTTTACTAAAGAGAGTACTTTCATATCTATTTCTTTATGTTTGAAATGGTGCCAAAAATGAATGAACAGAGAAAAGAACTTTAGGAGAGATCAGAGCTGAGAGCAGCGTTGCTGGAACTGATCCAGACCCTGGCCTGCAACTTTCTTCTTTTGACCCACTTTCTTTTATACAACAACCATACAATAATTTTGTTCCTACTTCAGCTTGCAGTGTAAGATTGGGAACTATTTGTAAAACCAGACTGAAGTCAGTGAAATAATGAGAGAAACATTTGAAAGCCTTCAACATAAGAACATAACAGATAACAGGGAGAGCTCAGGCCGGCTTTGTGTGGGACTCTTGTCATGGACTTCAATAGACACCGGAGCTGGCCTAACTTGACTGAAGATGAGAGCGTTTTCTTAAACACTGTGAGAAAAACATTAAGTATATATCTACTGAAGAGAGATACTCTGCTCGAAGATTACATTGTGTCCTGCTGCCTGTTGGAATTTTGTGGCAACATGCTTCTTCTTTGATTTCAAAGTCAGTGGAGTCATTTTGAGGGCTCCTCCTGGGTAGCAAAGCAGTGTTTGACCCCTTACCATCATCAGTCTTCTCCTGGCTGTCAGCTCTCCCAGCAGCACGCCACACGGGTTGCAAATGGGGTCTGGCTAATAACTGTCCTAGCGAGTTAATCGGTGGATGGCAGCGTGGAAATGTGTTTTCCGCTGCCTTGTTTCATATTCCAGTGGGGCGAAAAAAAAAAAGAAAAAAGGCACGTACTGTTTGTATTACTGAAATGACAGGCACGGAATGGAATTGTGTAAGTAACTCTGATTCTGTTCTTTTCTTCTAGTTATTAGAATTGAAATATATATGTCTCTCTCCATATGTACACATATATTACACACTGAGGAGAGTCAGAAAGGACTGAGAGAAAGGTCAGTGTAATTCAATTCCAGTGGGTTAAATTTAAGAAGAAAACCAGAAGTGAACAAACATATACATACACTTGCAGTGCTGAATGTCATCCTCTTCGGCACAGGGCTATGTTGCACTATATAATCTGACCTCCATATTTCTCCTTCCCTCAGCAAGTCCACCCTTGATAGGGCAGACACACAGAGAAATATACAGAAAGATGGTCAGCTTTATCTTTCATTCTGTTTACACAAATCCACATGATTTCTGTGTTAGCTGTGTTAACCCCTTACTAACAGATTATACAAAAAGACAACCAAAAAAAAATCCAAGAAAGGTGGTGAGGAGATGGGGAAGGTTCTTTGAATGTGCCACTGGCACTATATGACTATCCATCCTGGCACGTGTGTGCTGGGCTCCGCATCACAGCATTAAAGCCCAGCATATGACTACTTATCTAAGCCTCTTTTGGCAAAAAAAGACCATTTTTGGAATATGGCCTTTGGTAGCTAAGAAGCTAGGTAGGTTTACTAAAGTGATTTTGCCAACTGAAAGCAATCCCTTATCCTCAATATCCTGGTTTATCTGTTAAAGTGACTTCAGTAAAGAAATTCTATATATCAATTGTATAACAGCATATTGTGTGATGTATACCAGCTGGACCAAAATACTGTAGCGTGGATTTGATGTCTATCAGAGAAATAGCAAAGTGAAGAACCTAAGAGGGTTAGAAAGGGGAATAGGATTACTGAAGCAAAAGGAATTGCACTTTTGTAGAATAAAGTGTAACTTAAATCATGATTATGTTTGCAGATAGCATCTGTTGTCGCACAAAGATAACATAACGCTCAGAAACACTTCTTGCTTACCTTCATTATTAATTTCCTGTTGCTGGCTTGCTTCTTTGTAAGTATTTTCTTTTTTCTTCAAATTAGTTTAGATGACCATAGTGTGCTGTAGTCCTAACAATGGTGACATCAGAGAGATGATTTTTGTTAACGGTTTGTTAAGAGACCATAATTGTTAAGGGTTTACTTTATAGCTATCCAATTATAGTTATTGCTGCATCTTTTTTCTATCAGTTCACTACTCTTAAGCAGAACAAATGAATTTTTCTCAGTGAAGATCTTTTTCCTTGGAAGAAGATAATTTGGTAGAAGTGGAGCTTTTGTAAAAAGTGATTTTTTTAATGTATCAGCACAATTATATATTTGATATATCATTCCTGTTTACAGCATTCATATTAATGTTTTAGGACGTACTTTTGATTTGAGAGACTGAGGCTCCCAGCTCAGCACATTTCAGTACTTCATTTCTCCGTTATGTCCCCCCAAGTCCCCTGGCTTGTTTCCAGCAAAATGGAAGGATTCTCTGAAAACCAATTCCAGCTGGGTAGGAAAGCCACTGAGACACAAAAGCTAATTGCAAAATGACCTGACCATGTCAATAGAGTAAAAGTTGTATGAAATGCACTGTCAAAAATTATAAATAAGTTAATTCTAGGGCAAGAAAGTAGGAGGTACACCACTTGTCAGGGCCTGTCCCCACCCCCATCCCCAGGGAGGCCTCTAATGCCTGGGGCTGGGCCTGCTGCTTGATGCCCCCCTGGTTTGTTTTGCTCCTGGCTGGGGGCAGACAAGGCAGGACCCCACAGACACAGCCCATCCCACTGCCAAATGGACCACGGCTGCCAAGTCCTGCCCTGCCCACCCTGTGAGCTCCAAGTGAGAATACAGCCACACATTACAAAGTCCGGTAGATTCTGAGGGTTTTTTTTAATAAACCAAAAAGCTCATGCATCATTATGTTGCAGCAGAACAACATGAAGGAGCCTGACATGCCGCTGGGCCTGTCACTTGACAAACTACAGGCACCTCTGGTACTGAAGAGTGGGGGTGTGTGGGGGGGGAGCCAGAAAATACAATAAGATTCAACAAGAATTATCCAGTCCAAGGATAAGCATAGGGGAAATAACAACATTTTATAGTCTAAGAAAGAGAAGGCTCAGAAGGAACATGATCACAGTCTGTAAACTCCACCAAGGTAACAATAAAAGTGAATGAAGGGAATTACACTGTCTCAGAAGACGGCATGACAAGAAGTGATGGCCTGAAGCTAGGAAAGAAAAAGCTTAAGTTAGACATTAAGAAAAAGTCTTTAACAACTAAAACAATTGGATAGTGTGGGAAATCATGGGGGAGGGGGGGGCAGCATTCAAGTCACCAACACCATGGGGTATATTTGAGAAAAAAAAATTAATTTTAATGTTTCTGATAAAGAAGTGCAGCAAAAAGTGGGGTGACAGACCAGAAAACAAGTTCACTTTTTTGTAACTGAGTTTGTGAGATTATGATTTTGAATATATATGGCTCTGTATACTTAGAAGTATTAGACATGGACATTGATTTTGTAAAAGAAATATCCTCTTTTTGTTTGCTATTGGTTGAAGTCAAGTTTGATTTAGGACAAAAAATCTGCTTTTATTTTTTTTTTTTTTTTAATACTTTTAGAGGAAAATATCTTTGTATTAAAATTTCTAGCTCTAAATTTTTGGACCTAAGTAGCCAATTTCTTTAATAAGACATAGACTATACGACTAACTAGGAACAAATGACAGATAACTGCCTGCATTCTATTTCTGCTGATGTGAGACATTAAAATACGGGTCATAATCATCTAGAGTAAACCACAGGATTGCAAGTTATGGGAACAAACTGAGTTTCTAATAAAGAAAAGTTGATGACCTTTCATGATTCTGGAGATACATGAAATAAAACTCCTGTTGGTGGATCTGGAAAGACATTAAGTGAAATAGTGCATGCTTCTCAGAAACAGCAGCCGGGGACTTGATGGATTAGAAAAGAAAGACTGGCCATATCTTTTACAGAGCAGCTCAAGGTTCTCGCAACGTGGTAGTGTTACAATGCCACTATTGTCAAAATTACACCTCAGTGTTTTACTTCTTTCCATGCAGGGGAGTTCCAGGGATACACAGCATTCCTTTCTTTTGATGATGACGCACCTTATTCTGACAGTCCCCAGGAAGTATGATTTTTTTTTTTTTTTTTTGCTCTTTCCTTCCACTTTTTCTCCAGCAGCCAGTAGAATTCCTGGAAATCATTCATAACCATTTCTGTGGCCTAAGAAACCTAGGGGTAGAGTACTGGTAAAGCTTTAAAGCCAAAATCTAATCCTGGATTTCTTTATACTTTACTTCAGGTAATTTAGGAATTTCTTTTTGGAGTCCTGGCTGTGGAGACGTTTCAGCATACAAAATAAAAAGGAGGAATACATATGTCTGTCTCCAGTTTGTCAAGAGGCAAACTACAGTGTCTCTAAGTGCTTCTATGGTCCATATGCGGACTTCATAGAGAATTCATGTTTTCTGTCAAAGACCCGTTTTGATCTTGGTAAGAGACTGATATTATGAGGAACTGAATTTGTGCTCTAAAGAAGACTGAATGTTCGTGTGGTGGAAGATGATGGTTCTGGAATGTGAGGTTGTGTTTTGAGTTGGCCTGATAAATTTTACTATGATAGTTGCATTGACTGATCTACATGCTAAAAAAAAAAAAAAAGCTAGCACAATGATAACTTCTTTCTTTATACTTTGCAGCTCTATTCAGAGAAAATGTACTACAGGACTTTTTAAATTGAAGATATGATTAGGAGCACTGTATTATGATTCTTGGGATGGCTGAAGGGCTTTTTTTTTAAATCAATGATCTCAGAGAGCTTATCAAGCAGTAATTAGGTATCAAAAATACATGGAGATATAGGTAAATAGGATTTATTCACCCGCCACAGGAATACAACTGTATTCACACTGGCAACAGCAGCTAAGAAGAGACAGTAGAGTGACATGCGGTTTTGCTCTGAGTTAATATCAAGTAGCAGTCACCAGGGGGACTAGACAGTATGAAAACTGAAATCAGACTACTACGAAATGAATAATGGCATTTATGTTCGAAACATTTAGGTTGACAGGCTGTAAGCACCAGCAGATTCCAGCTAACGGCAAATCAGTAAAACCCCTTTCTTATTCCAGTTCAAATACATTAACCTTTCCTCTCCAAAATGTATGTCATGTCTCCTCTCCCTTTTTATCTCATGTGCTTGTTTTTTAATTTTGGAAATAAATGACATACATTGAATACAAGCAGTATTTCTCCAATATTCAGCCTTTCTGGAATTCTGTCTTTTAATGGCGACCCTGATTAATTTGTGACATTTTGAAGTATCACTGTACAATCTGGTAAGCATGCAATATCAAACAATAAAACTAGCAGAAGGGCTCAGAGCAGAGGCTGCTTAAAAACTACTCCTGAGACCAATAAATGTGATTAGTGTCCTACAAGGGAATTTTAAATGAATGAAAACAGATCGGTGCAAGATTTGGTGCACCGATGAATGAAGACTGGGAGAGTTTTATATGAAGAGAAGTTTAGCAATGACTGGATGAAAATTCTAAACATGAGTAGGCTGGGATGTTGATGAATCACGTGGGAAGGACAGGGAACACCAAAGACACTTGGAAGGGAAACCTGTACGTGATCTATCAGTGCACCTGTGGGTGATAAGTCTATAGAAAATACTTTAGGGGCGCAATTTGATGCTTTTATTTTTTCTTATATTATAAACATAGAAAATTGCAAGCCAGATTCAGACAGTGGAAGGCTGGTGGCAGTAGAAGCCAGCCTGCGGGTCCCAGAAGAAAAAGAAGTGCTACAAAGAAGGGCACTGCCCATACTGTCAGGAAAAAAACTGTCCCAGAGCTTCTGAGTATATTTCATACCGCTAGCAGAGGATCAGAGATGCCCTTCTTCAACACATCTCTCAAGCAGCCTCTGCTTCTCAGGGCTAGGACTGAAAGGTAATATCTGGCCAGAACCGCTGCAAGGACACTGGAGCTTGCTTCTCCCAAAGTGTATTGTATTTTGTAGTTTGTATGGTGAGTAGGTTGTTGTAATGTCTTCACTGGGACAAACTCTCTCATCTGATTTTTATAGAGAGAGAGACCATGATTCAGTCAATAGTTGATCCCCTTCTTCGACTATGTCTCAAGACCTGCCTTATTCTTGCAGACTCTGTAGAGGAGTCTCTGGGCATACTGGAAGAATTTGAAACAAGTATACTAATACTTGCGCAAATTTCAGTGTAAATAAATTTTGCATGATTATTTCCAGTAATATCACTTTACTCAAAGTAAAAAAACCTAAAACACTGGTACAGATAATAAAGGGGACTTAAAGGAAGTCCAAGTTGCTAGATATTACTTCCAGTTAAATAAAAGACAAATACTTTTGCTACCTTTACTCCATTTTCTTTATCATCCTTGTACTGAAAGGGGTTGGCCTGAGTAATGGTTGTTTGTATTGGGTTCATTTATCAGGAGGACATTGGTGGAAAATAGCCTTCTCAAACGTGCAGTGGTAATCTAAGGAGGAAAAAAATGAAAAAAACTGTGCCAAGTTAACCACTATGAAGCTGGCAGATCTAAGCCTACTCTTAACTCACAAAGCTAATAAGAACTTTATTTAAAGTTCTCATAGGATAACATACAGAAGACAATAGTGGTCTTTTCTTTGACTAATAGTAGCCATGATGCATTTTTTTCTTATTAGGCACTGCAGAAGACTGCGTTACTTTTAATGGATTGTTATAGTTGAAAGTTTGGTGGTGAAGAAAAAATGAAATCTTGTATGGTTCCCCAAATTTAGAGTTAGTACAACATAAAAGTATATTATAATTTTGTCCTCAGTTCTACAATTAAGTATGCAAGCTGCAATAGTTTCACTGCAGGAATAACGACTTCAGCTATGGATTTTTTTTTTCTTTAATGAAATCTTCAAAGAAATTCAATCACTAACCTGGCTTAGCTCAAATATTTGCCATGTAGCATGTTATACTTACTGTAAATTTACTTTTTCTTGTGTTTGAGGGAGCTGCAAAATGTGTTAAAAATTTATATCAGTTCATTTTAATTTCACCTGTAGACACGCCATCTGGGCGTTCTCTACTGGTACAGAGTAATGATAATTGGATTTCTGATAACTCCTCATGGTACCTAGGTCTCCTGTCCTGCTCAGCTGTGTTCAGCATATATTACAGCACACAGAAACTCGTGCGTCCTGGTAGGAGCCAGTAGACTCCTGGTGCTTGATAGTGGCTTTCTCTGCTGTGGCCATCAAAGTCACAAACCAGAACGAATGCATGCAGGGGTGTACCATTGCGACAAGGGGTCTGTGCGGTGGATGGGAACTGGCTGACAGGCTGCACCCAGAGGGTGGTGGTAAATAGCTCCTTTTCAAACTGGGAACCAGTCACAAGTGTGCTCCCCCAGGGATCGATACTGGGCCCAACGCTGTTAAATATCTTCATAAGTGATCTGGATGATGGGATCAAGTGTACCCGATGAAATTTGCTGATGACACCAACCTGAGTGGGGAAGTAGACACTTCAGAAGGGAGAGCCACCCTGCAGGAAGACCTGGATAGGCTGGAAGAGTGGGCTAACAAGAACCTTATGAAGTTCAACAATGAACTCAAGTGTAAGGTCTTGCACCTGGGAAACCATAATCCAGGAGTGTGGCACAGGCTGGGATCACCTGGCTGGGGAGCAGCTCTGTGGAACGGGACCAAGGGGNTGGAAAGGGACCAAGGGGTCCTGGTGGACAACAAGCTCAATATGAATGAACAGCGTGCTGCTGGGGCAAAGCAAGCCAACAGGGTGCTGGGCTGCATCAACAAGGGCACCACCAGCAGAGATAAAGAAGTCATTACCTACTCTACTTAGTGCTTGTCAGACCACACCTGGAATGCTGTATTCAGTTTTGGTGCCCTCTAAGCAAAAAAAGATGTGGATGGGCTGGAGAGGATCCAGAGAAGGACCACTAAGATGACCAAAGGATTGGGAAACCTGTCATAATGAGGAAAGGCTGAAAGAACCGGGTTTGTTCAGCCTTGAGAAAAGAAGGCTTAGGGGAGACCTTATCACCATGTTCCATTCTTTAAAGGGTGGCTACAAAGAAGATGGAGACTCCCTTTTTACAAGGAGTCACATGGAAAAAACGAGGGGTAATGGGTACCAGTTAGTCCACGGGAGGTTCCAATTGGACACAAGAGGAAAATTTTTCACAATGAGAACAATCAGCCATTGGAATAATCTCTCTGCAGGGAAGTGGTGGGTTCCCCAACATTGGACACTTTTAGGATTCAGCTGGACATGGTGCTGGGCCATCTTGCCTAGACCTTGCTTTTGCCAAGGAAGGTTGAACGGGATGATCCTTTGAGGTCCCTTCCAACTTTGTATTCTGTGATTCTATGAAATCAGTGCCTGAGGTTTTGCAAACATAGCAACACTATATAAGATAAAATAGTAGCATGGGGATCAGTGCTGGTCTCCTTATCTGACTCAAGTACTGTAGTTTCTTACTAATCAAAATATAGTTTTGCATGGAGACAGAGCGAGAAAGGAAGTTAGTCCTCTTCTACTTTCTGCTGCAAAGCTTTGCTAATACAACAGCAGCAGAAGTTAACTCTACATTTCTAGCCAAATTTAACACAGCAACTTTATCTGAATTAACTCATATTCTAGTACTGTATATTATGCATCACACTTAAAAAGGGGATCCATAAAAATAATCTGGAGGCTTCCTTTTGGTAGTTACAATGTACGGTGGCAAGGTCAACCTTAACTTCCTAGAGTGCTGTTAGACAAAATGAATATAAGGAACGTCCCAGCATTTTACAGTGTTCCTGAGTCTAATATTACATGGGAGCTTAGAAGGTAGTGCAGGGTTCCACATTACACTCTATTTCCCTCAGAAGCCCACATACTGCTCCCATATAGCTGGGCCTCAGTAGTTTACTGTGGGTGTTTGTGATCATTCTCCTCTTTTTGATCTTCTTTTTTTATTCTGTTCTTGTGCTCTTTTGAGTGTTGAGTATGGATGTGCCTGGCACAAACTCCAGCTTAGTCCCATACAGAGGGAGATGCGTGGTTATCTATGAGTAAAAATAGAATCATAGAATCATAGAATCTTCATGGTTGGAAAGGACCTTTGAGATCATCGAGTCCAACCAAACAGCCTACAACCTCTGCCACTAGAGCACGCCCTGAAGTGCCACATCTAGACGTTTCTTAAACACCTCTAGGGATGGTGACTCAACCGCCTCCCTGGGCAGGCTGTTCCAGTGCCTGACCACTCTTTCAGGAAAGTAATTCCTCCTAATATCTAACCTAAACCTCCCCTGACGCAGCTTCAGACCATTTCCTCTGGTTCTGTCATTATTCACTTGGGAGAAGAGGCCAACACCCACCTCTCTCCAACCTCCTTTCACGTAGTTGTAGAGGGCCATGAGGTCTCCCCTCAGCCTCCTCTTCTCCAAGCTAAACATGCCCAGCTCCCTCAGCCTCTCCTCACATGACCTGGTCTCCAGACCCCTCACCAGCCTGGTAGCTCTCCTCTGGACACGTTCCAGCACTTCCATGTCCCTTTTGTACAGAGGGGCCCAGAACTGATTAAATTTCAACAAACAAAGCAGAAAATGCCTGTGTGGTTTTAGGGGTAACCTTGTTCACAGCAGTAGAGAAGGAGAGTAAATGGAAGACATAGATACTTAAGAGAAGCTTGGGATCCCTGTTGTTATATTTTGCTTTTCCTGCAAAACTCTGGTCTCAACACTGAGAGCTGATTATGTACGTGCCTCTTGGGCCATGATCTGTTATTTGTGAGGTGAGGGTAACGACTGTGTTCCTGCTGGGGGATGTCCGGATTTTGAAAGCAATTCCCTCTGTGCCTATGGGCTTGAAATATTACAGCTCAGGAGAAGTCAGTAGGTGGACAGCAGTACCACCCTTCCCCATGCCTCCCTGTGGACACACATAGAAAGGAGGCAGTGTAGCTGCTGTTTTGCCATTATAAGTAAGTATTTTTTTTTTTTTCCTTTCAATTATTTGGTATTCAGAGCGCTATTAAGATCTTTCAAGGCTGTGCAAGACAGCTGCAGGACTGCCTTCTGCCGAGCGCATTTTAGAAATCCAGGGTAAAGTTACTCTTTTTAACAAAACGCCAGCACTTTGTTTCCTGGCTGTAACTCTAATATGTACATTTATCTATTTATTTATTGTATTCTGATTTCTTTGAGGGATGTGCCATTGTCAAAAACAGAACAAACCTGTGGGCTGGCCCTGAGTTCCTGCTAGCCAGAGAGCACAAAATGATACCACAGCTGGCCAGCTTGCTGATGGGGTGCAATTTATCTTCTTCAGTTTAGTTTCTTTATTTTCTGGCACAGGATTCCTCTGTGTGAATGCTTTTTTTGTCTCCTTGCCAAATCTGTGGCCAGTTACAATTACACATTTACTGACAAATTAATATTTTCTCTTGGCTTCAGCCTTATGTTTATTTTGTTCAGATATGCAACAATTTATTTACAGCATGTGTGTATTTCTAATCAGTTTATCTTCAGTATACAGCCCCTCTCTCAGAGGGATAGGAAAGGTAAAATGAGTTAAATTATATTATAAATGTATATTTTAATATGAGTAATGAACAGTAGGGTTAATCCTTTGTAAGGGTTTCCTGTTTAATAAAAATGATAACCCTCTCCCCCTCACTCCCCCTTTCTGACAGACCTTTTTCAGGTATTTTCAAACAGTTTGACTCTCTTAAGAATGCAAAGAAAAGAACATTAGAGCAATGTAGTCTTGGCTACTCCTTTATATTTATTTGTCTCCCTAATTTTCTTCTCTTTCTTATTTTCTAGGTTCTAGTCATTTCTTTTGCAGTTCCTAGGTGGGAAGTTACATCAAAGACACTATTATTTCATCACCTTCAATATATAATTGCTTGATACACTGTGAAATAAGTCCCTGAAGCTTCTGTGATTAATTTGTCCGTATTATGCTGCTTCAGTAATACAAGTGGAATAAATAATACGAAAAAGAGATGCTGAATTTCAGTAGGTGGCCCTGTTATATTGTTTCTGAAGCATTTGGGAGAGTATGTGTGATTCCAGACATGCATAGAGATGTTGCTTTTTAATGACTGCATGACAACAGTTTTTTTCTCTTTTTGGCTGGGAGGATTTTCTCAGAGCAGGTTTTTTGTATTGTACAATTTGTCTGAGGGGCTTCCATCTACTGCACAAATTATTCCCTTTACAGTTTTTACAGTTTTTCTATTCTTTTTACCATTTTCTTGTCCTTTCTCAGCTTTGCTCCTGAATGTTGAGAGCTCTAAACGTCCTCTTGGCAGCACCTCAGAAAAGGAGGTGGGAGATGGCAATAGAAAACTTTAGAGAAGTAGTGTAAAACACAGCAAAACCAGTCTCTTTCTAGGATTTCATACTGATTTAATCAAAGATACACAAAACAGAAGTTACCTATTACTGTAGGAAGCCATAGTACTGCAGCTCTACAAAATATTAAAACTTCTTAAAACCCCAGTTTTTAGTCCTTCATGCCACAGTTTTTTCCATCTGCAGAGGACAATCACATACCTGCTTTTAGGACTCGAAGTAGCCAGAGTTACAACTAAGTGACACAGAAGAATCTGGGAAAGCCCGTTACGTGTAAATCTTTACAAACCAATCCTGAGCCTGTTTATTCTACAGGGAGACTTGCCCTACGTTGGGTACAGCAGGCTTTTGAAGGATTGTATATCACTTTATGTGTATTGTTTTCATTTATTATTCCTTGTTGATTGTATCTGAGGGATGCTTAATCCCAGCTGCTTAATACCTATGTGCAATGGGCCGATGGTTCCCAGGTCCTGGCTGGGGCACAGCACAGGAGCAGAGCTTCACCTTCATGAGATTGCCACAGGAGAGGTCTCCCCTGCCCCAGAACAGCATCACCTCTGCCCTGGTGGCTCCATGAAGAGGAATCAGTAGATTAAACAACGATATCATGGGAAAATGAGGAGGACAGACGTTTCCACAGTCATTTTCAAATTTAGAAGCAGAGATGATTTAGAACCGATATGACGTGTTAAGACACAGCACAATATTTTACAGAGATTATTTGTGTGAAAAATGGATGTATTTAATAGATTGAGAGCTTGCTGTTCCCTCTGTCTCTGAAAATATTTTTATATATAGTTAAAAACACATCTAATGGAATGTGATTTATGACAAAATTTTGTATCTTTATCTCTTTCCTCTTTATGTTGCAGCAACATCATTTCCCCTGAAGCTAGGTTCCTTGTGCATTTGGCATTTTTAAGGTATGCTATAAAATGTCATCTTTCCTGAGTTTTAGCTGTGTGAATACCTAAACTCCCCCACTCTTCTGACTATATATACAACCATATGATTGAAAATCCAGGGGAGACTTGCGTATTGTGATCCATTATTTGAATTCCAATTAGTATCAAGCATCCCTCTCTAGACCCAGGTGGCTTCATAGTGGTAGGCACCATTCAAGCCATACTGCAAGAGAAAATGCCTATGTCCAGGACAATGTAAACAGGCTGGAGAACAGCAGATAGAAAGCCTACAACAGGGGAGCTTCAAGTAAGGAACAATGGCCAGACTTCAGAGGGTCTACCAAATATTCTAGTGATCGAGTCAGGCTGACCTTTCTGATGCGTTTGCTGAAGCCTTAGTTTCCATTGAAGTAGTGATATGCTCTAACACGTTTTTTTAAGCAGAATTCTCTTTAGAGGGGGAAGTTATGTTATCATCATTTTTCAGGGGGAGAAACTGAAGTAGGGACAATTAAATACAAGCCTGTGATCACCCAACAGAGACAAGACTGGAATCTAGTTTTCCTGAATGTGATCTTTCTTACATGCTGTATGTACTCTGGGCCTAAGTTTTTATTAGAACAATATGTCTTTTCTTCATTACACCAGTATTTTCCAGATGATTACATACTTCACTGATACTCAGTTTTCAGACCTTCATAACCTCCTGAAACCAAACCAAATTTCTTTTGGAAAAGAACACGGCCAATGTCTGACAGAGATACCCCTACATAATATCCCTGTTCTTTAAACACACTTGTTTTGCCTGAAAGACTTTAAACACATAAAAGAATGTGTATATTATTGTCTCCATCTTCAATGTACACAGGAATAACCATGTCAATTTTACTCAAATTCATTTTGATTAAGCTAACTGGTGGGTGAAAACAGAAGAAATTTGTCAGTACAAAGAGTGAGAAGAACACATAACTAGCTACTAAAGAATGCTACGATGAATAATTTGCAACTTTAACAGTGTTTGCTACTTTTGCCTTCTATGCAGTAGACACAGTATGTCTGGAAATAGACTTAAGCCGAGCCTCAAATGAGGATAACTGTTCAGAATAAATGGGGACTTCTGTAGGCAGCCGCAATCCCAAACCAAATTGAGGTCAGTATTTCATCGCTTCTGATTCCTCCAATATTCTTGGTAAAACCCAGGATGATGAGAGCTCCTTCAGTCTTCAGAGAGCTTTTCATGAATTTTATATATGTAGTCAGGAAAGCCCGGTACAGATGATAATAACGACAAGGATGTACTTTGATTATTGATAATTCAAGAGTCTGTATTTTTAGGCAATCTACTATGATCAATCCCTTCAGGTTTGAGTGATAGCATGTCACATTTTACATGCACATTCCGGGTCAAGCCATGAGCAGATGACCACTGCAGAAAGAGCGTGGGGGCTTCAGGTGTTCCAGATCTTTGGATGGAGTTGTCACAAACAGTGTAAAAGGAGAGCACTTCTCAGCAGTAGCAATGAGTGCACTTTTTACTAAATCTAATGTAGTTTTGGGAAGACTACTTTAAATAGCCTTCATTACCAGCATGTGGGTCTGCAAACATAATCAGGCAGAAGTTAGAAGTGGTATTAGATATTTTAACCCCAGCGCTGACTGAAAGACTTTACTGCTTGGATTTTTAAAAACCTTCCTCTGAATTCCAATCTAGTTTTGTTTATGGCCAGTTTATCTGCAATAAAGTAATATGGCTAAATATGATTTTAGAGGTGTCACTGGGAAGTGGCTGATTTTTTAAAATCTGGTGGATTGCATGCATTACATTTTTCCCTGTCTGTTTTTCTAATATTATTGCAGGGTGAATACTCAAGTAATTATTTCACTGAAACACAGTTTTCATACTATTTGTCAGAATGTGCAATTAATTACTAATGATGAAATGGCTATAAAACAAAGAACATTCCTATTTCATTGCTTGTTTTTGCATTCCCCTGCAGTAGGAAAAAAACCCAGATATTCCATTTCAAGCTTTAAAATATTTAACCTTTCATTTGGAAGTCGTTACGCAGGATCAGTGTTTCAGAGCTCTCTGAAGAACTGATTCCTCGGTCAGATCTCTCTCCATTTTCAGGGGATCTCTTTTCACACAAGGCTGATTAAAAAAATGGAAGTTGGTATTTTAGTCACCGTTTCAGTTGTTCTTTATGTGAAGACTTTTCAGCAGAGCAAACCCTCAACCTGTTAATGCAACAGAGCCTTACTGTTCTGTTTATAAATATGCTAGAGAGGGGCAATGAAGCTCCTAAGTTGCTTTCTTCTCAGATGTAGCACCAAGGAGATGTGCCATTGTTGGCAGAACATGGGAGAAGAGCCTGGGGATTCAGCTTATTTTTCCTCGAACACCTGCCCTTAAGAAGAACAAAACAAGTGAGTCTGAGCCCCTCAGTAGTAAAATTAAGGGTGAGATGCGTGCTAAAAATGACAAACTGCAGGATGCCGTCTTCCTTCTTTGTCATTGGCAATCTTTTTTAAATATTGAGCTACTGGGAAGGCAGACAGACAAAATGTGGAAGAATGTAAAGAATGTATGCTGCTCCTGTTTATTCTGCTCTTTCCGAAAAGCTGAGCTAAATTTTCAGTGCTTTTTTGGCCTTTTTTTTTTTTTTTTTTGAAAGGCCGCAACCAGGAGCCTGACCTGACACAAAGTGAGGTCGCGTGTTGTCTTTCTTTGATTATGTTGCTGTCAGCATATACATTTACTTCCCTTCTTCAGCATTGTTCTAATATGTCACCCTTTTATTTTAAGTCAATAACCACTAAGATTCCTGATGAAACGTTAGAAATCAAGGTTAACAAGTAACAAATTACTCTAAAATAAAAATGTCACGAAGTCTCTGTGGAATGCAGCTGTAGATACTGGTTACTCAGGATCAATTTTTCATTAAATTCTGCAAATGATTTTAAGCCTTTCTTCTACATCTATGAAGGATCTGTTCTTTATCAGCTGCCAGAAGATGGAGCTCCTTTAATAAACCATGATGCTGGCATTTGAAAAAAGGCAGAAAAAATTATATGGAAAAGCTTTAGAAAAACATTAAGAAAGATTTCCATTTGTTTTTTACTAGGGCTTAGTAAATACATTTTAAAACAGGTAAAGATTATAGTCTGCTGCTGTAAATCTGAAAAACGGCTTAGCATATTAACTATATTTTCAGATTTTTGTTAGCTTTAATCTTGTACTTTAAACTCTTTTCTTCCTCCATCTTCTAAATTTTCCAAACATCGCTGAATAGTCCAGAACTTGCCCTTTAGTTAGGATATATGGAGTGGCGAGAGTGCAAAGTAAATAAAAAAATTGACTCCAGTTCCTTTTCCTGTGCTGCCGGTTTCGGGGGTGTAAGGCTGGAGTGGAAGGCGGCGTAGCTGGGCTCTGCAGAGCTGCCTGGCTGTCAGACCCAAGGTGCTTCACTGACGGCTCTGACAACTGCGAAGTAGGTGGGCTCCGCTTCTCCTGACATAAGCCACCGCAGTCAGGAGACAGTGGAAAGTGAGATAAATGTGCCTGTGAAGTTATGCCTTTGTCTCTCCTGCCATATTGACCATGGAGGAAAGGTGGATAATGAGGTTAGACTAGACATCTAACTTTAAGACAGGTAAAGTTAGGCAGAATGAATCCAGAAATCTTATTAACAGAGTTTGTGAAGAAAAGACCGAGTCTTTATGTGCTGCATTGACTCACACTTCCCTAGTATAAGCGGCAATCACAATGGTACAAGCATGAAGTTCAAATTTTAGGCAGAAGGCTGTGTAGCTTGGAAAGAGTTTGAAAAAAAATTGTTGTTATTTCATATCCAATGCCGTATCTTAGTTTTCCACTTAAAATTTCCATGAGTGTCAAGCCTAGATGGAAGAATGATAAAATACAGATTATGTTACTTTGTGTCATTCATCACAGTGCTATTGAGAGTGTATGAATAATACACTTAAGAATTCTCGCATTGACACAGCGCTTGAAGAAATCTAGACCTCCAAAGCTTGCTTGGTATGACAGGATTTTCTTTTTCATCTATTTTAAGAAAATTTCTTTTGTCTGTATGAAAATTAATCAGCTTTTGTGATCAGCCTGTCAATAGCTCTCACTGAATTTGTCAATCAGCCTGGATTGCGTTGAAAGTCACTTCAGGCCTGAATTTCAAAATTTAAAGTGTGTGTGTGTGTGTGTTTGCATGTGTCTGTGTGTGTTTACCACTCTTCCCCTGATGCAGAGAAATGTTTACTTTTGATGGGCATTAATAAAGCAATAAATACTTTTGCATCCTAGCCTGGTATCAGTCACGATACAGCAATTCTACTCTGTGGATTATTCACTTATTGTATACCTTTAGCAGCAGTATACAGTATGAGTGTTGTCCTACAACCTCTCCTCTTTGTATTATGTTTCTGTGGATGTACTTAAAAGCTTTTCACAGCTGTACTGCGCATTAGGGGTAGAGGCTGGAGATTCACTTAGACTACTTTGGCACTTTTGCTACCTCTGAAGCCACTGAGCAGAGAAAAGTATCTCCTAACATTAAAACTTGGGCATGTTCGGAGAAGACGTTAGAGCACTGAATGAAGAGCTTAGCTACTGTTTGCTCTGTATTGATTTCATAGGAGGTTATGCACCTCAATTCAAGCCAAAAGTTCTGATAACCCTCCTGCACCCATGTGTATTTTCCAAGCGCGCCCTCTATCATACACCCTGAAATTGTACTGTGATTATGGGTTTCAGCTTTGCTCTCATTGCTGCTGTTTTCTGTGCTTGCATTCCAAAATTTGAAATGAATTTAGACAGAATTTGAAAAAGAGGTTATTTTAATTTTTCTTTCTTTTTAGGTTTTTTTTTTTTACAGTCAGTTTCCAAAAATTCCATTAGGTTTGGATGTTTCTGTAGTTTTCTCTGAGTAGCAATGAGAGAATCACATCTACTGGGAAGGAGAATACTTACTTGACAGTAAATGGGCCGAATGGACACATGCCAGAGGATTCAGCAGGAATGCAGGTGCTTTCCATCCATAAATGAGGTGCATCGTGATGATAGAGTGCATATATTATTATTTGAGTCTTTTATTACTTATGGCTTTTGTATTTGTGCTGACACATCCTCTTGCAGTGTCTTAATATTATATCAATCTTCTTGCAATTCAACAACCGTATAATTTATTCTGCTGGAGAGTTAAGTTTTCCTGTTATTTTCTGAAGAGCCTTCCTAGAGGAGGTTAAAGTTATGATTTCTCGTATTTTAAACCCTAGTGCGAGCACAGTGAAGCACCTATTCACTTTCTTCCCTTTGCCCAAATTAGGAATAACTTGTGGGGTGATTAACAGGTAGAGGGTTGTAGCATTCTTCTCACTCATCTCTCCTACTTCACTCATCTTCTCCTACTCATAAAAATCAAACCCACCCTTAAACTCCTTGTAACTGCTAGATTTCACTAGTTTGTTGTTCATTTCCTTTGCTTATTTGAAGAAGTGTTATGAAATTGAAACTTAGTCAAATCCAGAGGGAATTTAAAAGCAGCGTTTGGTACTGGACATATCAGTGGTACTTTCAGGTGAAAAGTGATGCTTTTATATCAATTTAATCCTATTTTAGAATTATTTTTTCTTTCTTACTGGGTATGTAAAAGACCATATGTAAAAGCATTAAAGACAACATGGTATAAAAAAAAAGAAATTCAAGCAGCAAGGCCAGGAGGAGAATAGGCAAATAACACATTGGTTTTCTAAGGTCTTCTTTACATATATCAGTTGTGCATCTGTGACCAAAGTGGAAAAAGTTGTGTAACCCATTTGCTAAATGTGCATTGAACTCACCGTAAAAGGCAGCAAGAGGAGGAGTTATTTTAGAAGAATGGTTTTCTTCTGGTATAGCTGTTCACAAAGCAGGAGTTGTGCTAATTTCAGTGGTGAATTTTTTTCCATCTTTAAGCAAAGTTTATCCTCAACTAAAATAGTTACAACACTAGCAAACCTGCAGGCTAATTGGGACCAGTATTTTTCTGTTACAACATTGTCCAGTGTTACTTTTTAAATTATCAGTGAAGATATTCAGGAAAGGAGTATTTAAGTTTGTGGTGATCTTTAAGGCTTTGTTGAAAACATAAACAAAACCAAAAAATGGATAGTATTGTTGCAGAGTACGGTGGATGCCATGACAGAGGTAGTTATATAAAAAAAATATTTCTTCTGATACTAAGCAAGGAAATCTGTTAGAATGTGGAACATTAATTTCTTTCAAACGTTTACCTCTGACACACTCTGGAAGGTTCCTCTGTCTTGGCAGACCTCCTTTTAGTCTTTTGGAGGAAGGCTTCGGACCAAGAAAACTAGTGGAATAGCTAGTTATTGACTCAAAAACTAGTGGCAAAGGAAGTCCCTAGCTAGATAGGTATATAGATGATAAACAAGATAGCTCATATTTTTGTTTAGTACATCTTGGGCAATGATAGAATGAATGTAGGAGAAGAGCAGCCCTTTTGGGAAGGAATTATACATGAAGTAATTGATTGTAGATCCTTTTCCTGTAGTTCAAGACATTTATAGTCTATGCGTCTTCTGCTAACTTGTAGAGATATGCACTGTGTCACTTTGCAACCTGCGGTAGCCTACAAAAGCCAGGAGCTAGCATGCCATAAGCCTAGAGGGGTAACCTAAAATGGGAGCTGTTAGCTTAAATTTTCATTACAGGATTTCAAGACCATTCCAGGTGCAGGCTTTTTGACATTTTATTTTAATATACTCGCAATTTTACCTGCTCTAATTTAGTATCCTAAGCATGGAATATACTTGTTTTATTTTTTTCCTAAAAAAGTGACTCCCAAAAGATTTGAGGAGTCAGAACTGGATTGATTTTCGAGGTTCATTTGTCACTACGAGCAGAGATTAGAGCTCAAAGAAGAGTGACTCATGATGTCCGTGCTCATTGCAGCATGACTGACAGTTTGCAAGTAAAGAAAGACATACTTCTCTTTTCCTCTGGCAAGTCAGCAGAGAAAAGGCTGTTTTTTCAGCCAAACCAGAGCTGTATTTTGGAAAAGGTTACAACCATTTTGCCAGTGTCAGTGCGTACTAATGCAGCCTGTACACGCAGAACAACACTTTCTCCAATGTAAGAGCGTTCTGCACTGATGGCTGTCCGGAGTGCACTCTTTGCCCTAACTTTGGGCCTGACATAGAGCATACTTAGAGGCAACAGAAAAACTTTATCTGACTTTGGTGATTGGATCTGGTAAAAAGATCCATTGCTAGGTTTTTGCAACAAAATGGCTTTTTGGGACCATAGTAACAGAACCATAGATGGGTATTGGCACTACTCATTTAACCTCCTCTTTCCAAAGAGCTTCTCTTTGAATTGCCCAATTTCCAATAATCCACCTCTAACAGACCTCAGACTCGTTTATATTGTGAGGTACCTTTAGATTTAGTTGCTTAACTTTGAAGTGGAAAACTGCAGCAATCTAGAAAAGACTTGTTAAAAAATATTCTGGTTGGTTTCAGCAAAAAACTGAGTCCTTTATCCTCCTGCAAAAGAGGGAAACATGTTTCCTTCATCTTGTTTTTCCCGCTTTTATGACATAATTATAGGCAAACAGACATTGTGTTTTTCCAAATCTTATTGTTGTATTCATCGTATCAGGCTGTGAACCACTATAGAAACAAAATGAAACAAAACGAAACAAAACAAAACAAAACTTTTCTATTTTTAAGGCTTCGGAGCTGTTCACTGCAATCTCATTAAGCCAGAACTTTACTGGATTTACCACGGTTAGATTGAGATCATATTTAGGCCCAAGTATCACAACTCTTCCTTTCCAGTTCAGTACACTTTTTTTTTTTTTTTTTTTTTTTTTTTTATTTATTTTACCTAATGCTTCATGTTATTGGGACCTTAACTAATGGAGATCCTTATAGCTGCCACAGAGAAACTGGGTATCCAGAAGATAACCCTAATTTTACAATGTAATTCTACACTGATTAACAGGATTGATTTTCTTAAATCTGATCTTGGATCATGGAAAATCTTTCTGTTGTGGAAGATATGCAGGGGACTAATACTGCATCACTGGAACAAGTCTACTTCATTCCTTCTTTTTGGAGGATATTCCTTCTTTTTGGAGAATACACAGTAAAAGGGTAGCGAGGCATTCAAAGAGGAAGAATTGCTTTGAAAACCTGTGTCCTGGTTTGAGAAGGGCACTGGGGAAAGCATCTGTCGTTTGTTTGAGCCCAGACCATGACAATCTGAGTTTCATACGTCTGCAAGCCACAGAAAAAAAGTGGTGCTTGAATACTGTGGCTGATGCAGAATTTTTAGAACACAAGGGCATATATAATTTAGCAGTGACAGCAGTAACGGCAGGAGAAAGAAATTCACTTCAAAGGAAGAAGGAACAGAGGGAAGGAGGTGTTTTAAAAACAAACCAGGGAGCTCTTTCTGGCAACGGTGCCTTACAGGATTCAAATGCAGAAGGCCAGACTCTTCTATTGATTGCTGACTGATCTGTATTTTTCCTCCTGTCACAGTTAGCATATACTCAGCTTTTAAATCTAAGACCTGCCTTTAACTTTAAAGGAGTAAATGCTTGGATGATTCCTCTGAAAGAATTGCTTTTCAAGGGAAAAAAA
>VXBH01007708.1:96974-162364 GCA_013400035.1 Rynchops niger | reverse complement strand
AAAAGATTAGGTTAGCCTCAACTGGAATTTCATATCTGTTTTAGCATATCCCTTTTGTATGACATTGAGAATCTGGAAAACGATGCCTTGCCTTGCTAAAATAAGATCTTTTACAAAAGGTATCAATATGAGGTGAGGTGATGCTGGGAAACAAAATTTCAGCAAGGGCAAAGTATACAAGTTTACATTTTTTTCCATCTATTAATTAAATTTAAGCACTTACATTGGAAGACCCCTGCCAGCCTTACTGAACATAGTAATAATGAAGTAATTTTTGTCTTGAGAAGGCTGTTGTTTTCAACAGCTGTGTATTCACATTAGCACTGCCATTCTCTGTTACAAAACAAAACCACATGCAGCTGTATTTCTGACACTGCGTGGTTAAAATATACCATTTTGTGGTAAGTACTTATGTTGCAAAGCACAGTTATTATGTAGGAGCTATTAAAATTCAGTGTACGCTGGGCCATAAGTTATAAAAGTATGAGAGTAATTATTTTGACTTTCTAAGTATAGGGAATTATTGCCATACCTCAGATGGCTATTAATAAAACTTCTCTCTTATAATTGTATAAATATAAGCTTTAAAAATTTATATTGGTGATGGTAAGGACAGTTCCAGAAGCAAAGCCTTAAGCTCTCTTGGGTTATTCTGTGCAAATTTGAAATGTTGTACTAGTTTATTACACAGGGACTTGATCATTTAAATATGATCTTTTATAAAACACAACATAGAAAAATGAAAATTTCCAGACATTTAAAAGGAATTTCCTGCGACATGTAAGCATGAAGTAAACATAAGTTATAGTTGGTTTGGGGTTTTTTTTGGGGTGTGGTGGGTTTTTTTTTTTTAGCTATAAAACTGTATTCAGCCTAAAAGATAGATCAAGTGACACTTTTTTAAAAGGACACTATAAAAATGCATCAACAGACTGATTTTTCTCATCTTTTCCTCATAAATATCCCTAGTTTTTGATCAGTGCTAGTATTGAAAAATGCACTAGAAATTGATAAGGAGACTTTCAAAATTACTCATTGGTCTAACCTTCAATTGCTAAGGTCCCTGAATGTTTTGTCATGGTCTGGTGTGAGCAGCTGGCCAAGGAAGAGATGTCTAAACCACTGTAGCACCATCCAGCAACACCGGCCAAGGGACCTCCATCACCCTGAAACTGGGTTTGGTTAGGTGCGTTTGCCTACTCATTTGCTGACCACATTTCCTTATTCTATGGTGCTTAGACACTACTTCTTCATTTGACCCAAAAAGACTGTGAGATTGCAAAGACCCACCAAAATTGTTTTTAGTTTATGCAACTTAGTTTTGATGTAGGTAAGATTTGAGGAAAAGGGAAACCTTCCAGCACATGTATGAAAGACACAGAAGGCATCAAGACCAGAGGGACTTCCAGGGGCATTTAGTCCTTAAGGGAGAAAACAGTTCTAGAAGAGGGATGCATAAATGTTGAGATATTCAAGTAATTGATTTTATTGCATTCATTCTGTTTCCTTTTAACTGTTAATTAGAAAGTCCACGCATAAGGCTATTTACTTTAAAAGTCTTCACAGAAGCTGCAGGACTGATGGGAATTGCATCCTGTATGCATGATCAGAAGACTTTATTTTCAGGTTGTAATTTTCACTACAGTATATTCAAACATGGCAAATTACAGTTCATTTTAGTGTGAGAGTAATAGCAGTGATAAAAACAGGTAAGATACCTTTTCGTATCCCAAAAAAACCCTACACCATTCCTAGGAACAAATCACATTGGACTTTTTTGTCTAAAAGCAGCAGCTACAGCAATATATCAACTCTTCTTGGGGCCTGAGAACTAAAAAGTAAAGATCTCAGTGATTGCCTCTCTGTGCATATGTATTTTTCTCATTTTTTAATTATACTTTTGGATCTATGTTTAATGAAGGCAGAGTCTGTGCATATGTTTCCTGAATACCTAGTACATAACCATAAATTATTACCAAACTTTCTGGGTTTCCTCCTTATGTAGCACACATTGCTCCATTGGCTTCAGCTGCACAGTAGCAGAAAGCCTAGCTCTTTATTTCTTGCTCTGCTATTATTCTTTCACTCATTCGGCCTCCGCTCTCGCAGTCTCAGAAGAATAGTGTTTTCTTTTGTTCAGTTAAGCGTGAAGTCACAGAAGCAACACTTCAGTAGGGAGAGACTTACACTGATGGGAAGAAAATTTCAAAAGGTCTGGGCCCTGGTCTTTTTGTCACCAAAATTCATAGGAGTTTTATCATCAGCTTCAAGAGCGGATTCCAAAATGAATGCTTTCAAAAATCCCCCAACAAAAAGTAGCTCTTTCTTCCTCTTTTGCCTGCTATACTTCTCCTCTCCATCTTGACTTCCAGCTCTCTCAATAAATTTATTTTGAGAGTTATTCGGCACATACATACCTTTAAATGGAATTTTCAGAATGCAAGAAGTATGTGCTGACTTAGTGTATTTATTTATATACAAAGTAGTCAATATGGATATGCTGTACCAAAAGTGTATTACAATAGTGCCTCTCAGAACATCAGAGAAAGTGACATGGTTTAAAAGACTTTAGATGCTGAATTCTAAATGTCATTATTTTACTATCTATTTTTGTATTACACCCACTAAATGCATACAGCACTACACATTTTTTTATTATTTATATTTAGATGGAAATTTTTAAAATGTGAGAATTTTTTTCTCTGTTGATTTGTTTTTTTCTGACATATTCTGTTTATTTCAAATTTTCACAGCTATATTAGACTGATTCTGTTCGATCGTATTCTAAAAAGAAATAGCTATTTCACTGTTGCTTTTATTTCCCCATTCTGAACACAGAAGAATAATTATTTGGAATTAAATGTTGACTGAATGCATCAGGATGTGATTCGTCTACTTAGTGCAAGTCACTTGGAGTTTTCATTTTATTTAGATGCATATATACATATATACACATGCCTGTTTTCCATTCATCGCCTTTTATTCTCTGTGTCACCTCTCCCACTCCCTGAGATTTCATGTAGGGAACTTACATCTTGACACTTTCCCATCTGCTCCAGAAAGTGCTGCAGAAGTTTTACATCATCATCATCTGTATGTCACAATCATAACAGCTAACGTCGCCAAAGCCTGCATCTGGAAAGTAGTGAGAGAGATGCAGGATCGGACCCTTATTTAGCAAGATGATGTGCAGGATTCAGATGTCTGAACACAGCATCTAGTAACGTTTTAGAAAGCTTGCAGTATCTTGCCTTGATTCCAGATGGCTCACCAGAGGGATGTGCGTCTTGCAGGGACTATATTATATTTGCCAGCCCTGTGCAGGTTCTCCAGACATCGATGTTTAGACAGGAGTAACCTACCCAGTTAATCCATACTGTTCTGTAATGTTTCGAAGGGGGTGGGGAGAGGAAGGGGAAGAGAACTCCGGAGGTTTCTAATGGCAGTATTGAAGAATAATTACTGAAAGCACTATTTTTTACAGAGTATTTTGTTCCTTATTTCTTTTTGTACAAAACTAGTGAGATGAGCTTTTCAAGGTGACTTTGCAATCCAAGTTAATTCACAACCTGTCAGAAACTGTTGCTTAAAATAACTGACCCTAGAGGTTTTCCATTCTCTTCTAGAAATAAGTAAATAAGAAAACAGCTCTAGTTGCATTTTTAAGTTCTCAGTTCAGAAGAATTTTGCCAATTAAAAAGTATACGTTGATTTACAATGGCCTATTTCTTTTGATATTCTGTATGCAAATAGCGTTACAATTATTATGAATTAAAATAGGGTAATAAAAATAACTAATTGAGGCTCCTGATCATGAAAAGTGTTTGAGCTTTGATGCTTCAAGCACCAGTGGACTTAGATTCTGTACCTCCAGTGTACCCAGAAGGCTCATCAAGAAATTTCATTCTATTGTTTGTCTTTAAAATCTACCTCCATGCAGTGCCAGCTCCCAAGACATTATCTAAACAGCTAATTCAGAGGTGTTTATTTCACCCTTGTTAACTGATATTCCCTGTACAGACTTATTTTTATTCCTCCTTTCCAGCCTCACAATGCACTTGGTTCTGTGTTACTCCAGCCCAAACAGTTACAAAAATTTGGCATGGTAAGGGGAGGCGGTTAGAAAGCTATGCTTTTTAAAAGTAGCTGTTCTACTGCTACAGCATAAAGATGTTCTTTTCTGGCCCTTGATGTTCCTGGGCAGTGAACAGCTGTATCAGGCTTTCTGGGTGATTGATAGCTCCTTTCAGCTCAGCTAGGGGAAAGGGTATTATTTGTTAAAGAGCTCTGTCTGTATTTGTCCACTGAACTTTTTCAGGGACTGCTGTGACCTGACTGTTCCTATGGATTAGGAGGAGAGGGAAGCTGCAGTTTTGGTTAACTGTTGATTCCAGCCCTTAAACCAAAATATGTCAGAAAGACAAGCATTTTAAGCAAAATGCAAATTCTGGGGGTTTATACTGCTACAGCAGAAATTAGTAGCATAAATTCTTTTGATTTCAGATGGAAACAAAACCATCATTATATTGAATTTTCCTTTGCATCGTGAAATTAAGTCCAATAAATGCATCTTTAGGAGAAAATCCTACTTGAAGCAGCACATCAGTTCCATTGCCTAGCTACCCTCTCAGCCTGCAGAGCTACCAGTACGTTTGCAGGAAATTGCATAGTCTGTGTGGCAAAGCAGAGTTGGAGAAGTCAGGTATGTGTAAGTGTCGTGGTTTTGGCTGGATTGGCCAAGCAGAACGACAGATGACCCTTCCCACCCCCTCCTCAGAGAGGAGAGGAAGAGATAAGGAGATTTATGAATTTAGAAAAAGAACTAAACTACTTTAACAGAAAGAATAATAACTAAGGAAATAGTAAATAATAATAAAATAATAAAAATAATTTTAAAAAGTATACAATATATACAAAACCGTATCCAGCTCCCAGGATGATGATCGAGTCACCAGCAGACACAGGGAAGCCCCAGACTGGAGTCAGCAACAGACAGGAGCTGAATTCCGGAACTAGAGTCAGGAATGCTTTGATCTATCGGGATCAAAGGCAGACGAACAGACACGGTTCTCCTCGGAAGCAGGCCATTGAAGAGTCAGAGTTGAGCCTTTGATCCCTCAGCTTTTATACTGCGCGTGATGCAGATGGGATGGAATACCCTGTTGGTCAGTTTTGGGTCACCTGTCCCGTCTGCTCCTCCCTGCAGGTGGGACCCCTCTATGCTTCTCCACTTCCGACCCTCTAACGGGGCAAAACAGTGAAGTGAGCACACCTTGGTTGTTATAGCAATAAGTCTAAGCAAGAGCCTCTCTGCGTACCAGTCCTTGGTCTAATCAGGTCTTATCACTCAGAGTGAACAGTTTCTGAATGATATGCTGTTAATTTCAGACTTTGGTCAGATAGAAGAGGCCCAGCTAAAAAGTAAAATTACAAAACAGAAAATTGGTTCGGTTTTACCTCAAACCAGGACAGTAAGTAGAAGAGAAATTTTAGAAACCACTCTGAAAAATCCTGCTATATTTTAACCTGTGCGTTGTAGTGGCTCTTGTCGTTATAGTCCCTGGCAACAGAATCCTTTAGAAAATGAGAGAAAACTGATTTAGGGAAAAAGTTTTCCAGATCCCCTCCTTTCACATCTTCTTATTAAGCAAGTGGTCAGGCAACGAAGACACAAACTGGACCTGTAAGACTTTGGGAGGCATTGGATGCTCAATGCTGAGTTGACAGAATGGTTTGTGATTTTTTTTTTAAGGAAAGCAAAGGTTTCTGAGGGAAATGAACTTTTTTTCTCTTATTTGAGAAAAGTTTCTCAAAATCCAGTCTGGAGTCTGTGGGAGTAGGGAGTAGGGCGTCATAAAAAACACTAGTTCAGAAACACAAACATGGTATTAGCAGACTCAGCTTTATCTCCTTGCTCTACATTGAGATACAGTATTTGGACATACAGGTCTCCAAGTTCCAAAACATGCTCTGGACACTTTATCATCCCGACCAGGCAGCTCAATCTCTGCAGTTTTTGTACAACTATTCAGTGGGCAATATACTGCCTCTACAGTAGTGGTACCTGGCTAGGAAATGGAAGATTTTGTTTAGGTTACAAAGAACCCACATCTTCAAGATGTTTTAACTACAGATAAAACAAGTGTCAAAGCATACTGAGGTCAGAGTAAAACACTCATACACCAACTTCGAGGTTTTCTCAGGGAGGAGAAGGAAAATAGAAGAGTCTAATGGCTATTTCAGTTATCACTTAACCTTTTCCCATTGTTTACATTTCAAGCACAGCATAATTGTGAACAGAAAAAAAATCAAATCAAAAAGGAGCCCACTAATTGGAGACTACCGTAACCAGCTTTCAGGACCACTTACCTTTGTTTCCAAGTCGGAGAAGGAACTGGATTATGAAGCAGGTGTGAGAGTCAGTACATAAACAAAGTGTTGAAGTAGGCAAGTAGGAAAATCTCTGGTAACAGGCTGCCATCCCAACACCTTATCTCTATTGATTCACAGACCATCCTAAAAGAAAAAAGAAGTTTGAAAATAAGCTGAGGGACTATCAGACAAATGTACATGTCTTTAACGCTGTCACCTCACCTGAGGAGACATCAGACCTCAGTACTTGTGGTCTGTGTCTCTGGAGTACAGAGATAAATATTGCTTAGATGTCAAATAACCCCAGAAAACCATTTGGAATCAGGAGAGATTTACGTGCTAAATACTCACACTTAGAAAAATTAACTGTAGAGTTACATGGAAGAATCCACAGAATAATTTAATTTCTTTAATGTTAGAATCTGGCAAGTAAAGCTTCTGTGTATTAAATTTGCAAGGATTAAGAATGTAGTAAGCAGAAACTCTTCCAGCTTGCTATATTACAAAGTGTTTCACTTCATTAAGTATGTGAATGAGGACTGCATATGCATAAAACAGGCCTGGAGGAGCTCAGAAATTTCCCTCCCATTTAATTTAGTTTGGATAGAGACAAACTGGGATCTGATGTATATGCATTTATGCATATGGAAATATATATACATTCATATACATGTATATCTCTGAGCATGTGTTTGTTGCGTGCTGTATGGGTACCCAGTGTATATCCTTTCCTGACCAGAAAAAAACAAAAGATTCCTGCTTCTGCTGTGTACCCTCTTGGAAGCTCTTCTAGTCTCTTCTCTGAAGGATCTTCAAGAAACTTCCCAAGAGAACTGTGACAAGACATATTTTCTATGGCACTTTATAGAAATTTTTTTTTTTTTTTTTTTACATTGTAGACTGCTATATTAGAAAGCCTCGATGTCTCAAATTACAGGAAAAACAAGAGAAGTGGCAGTCATCAGATGATCAGTAGATAGCTTGCTATTTTCTTTATTAAGGGACTAGAGAGAAAATGGACAGCTTTTAGATGGATGTAGCAATTAGAATTTGCATTTCACTCTATAAGTAAGCCACTTAGAAGTTGGTTTTAAGTGACAATTATTCGTTATTTCGTTATGAAAAAAATACCTTGGAAGACATGATGTTGTCGTGTAATAAATTGCTATGCAACCAATCAAACCAGCCTCCCACCCCACAAACTACACTGGCAGAACTTTCTGCACAGCAGAACTCTGACAATACCATTCCCTGTGCACACAAAGGTGAAGGGCTGTTGTGCTTAGCTATGGGAGGGAGCTTTCTGAAGGAAACTAAGGGTGAGTAATGACATTTCTCCTTCCAGCTACCACATTTATGAGATTAGATGGTGAAAAGTACGTTCATGTGATTCCTCCTCCTCTCTCTGGAAGGGCTATACACATGCAATTGTTCACTTGCGTTTTGGTTCAACAGTTTTCTTTAGGAAGCTGGAAATTTTCTTTGTTTTGCCCTTGGAGAATATTCATTGCCATTCTCTACAGACAATTCTTGATGTGCAGTTTTAAAATCTTTTCAGATATTTAATACAGAGGAATGCGAATGACAAAGTTTATATCCCTAACCGTAAACCTGCATTATATCCATGCTTTTTGCTCTCTCTAACTAAATTAATTTGTTCAATGCTTAGATTCCAAATGTTTTCTGGCTATTCTGGGTTTATTTTGGGTACAAAGAACACTTCGCCATGAGTCTTAAAGCTCCAGTAGTATAAAGACTGTTAATATTCCTTCTTTTTTTCCCGAGGATCTTTAAAACTATATTGGTTTTGGCAGCAACAATGATAGCTGAACATGAATTATCAGGAGAGTCCTTCTGAAACAAAGCTATTGCTGGAACAGTAACCAAAGGCTATATTACTACTGGTATGAGGGAGGAAAAAAAAACCCCAAACCTGCTATGACATTTAATTTATTTTCATTACTCTTTATTTGCAAGGATATGCATACTCAAATCCTTGAACATGGAGCTGGAATGTATTAGCTGAATGGGAAGAAACGACTAACATTACGAACACTGCATATAATAGAAGCAACTCCTAGTCTTAGGAATGTGGCCAAAACCTATTTCTCTATGAATTAGGTATTCTGTGTAAAAGTGAGCTTTGCAGTCTGTCATAACAAGCTCCAGCTACCTGACACCTTAAAAATTCTAATTTGGGTAACGTCATGTACGGCTCTTCTCCACTCATCCACTTCAGGCAATGAGTATCTTAATCGGCAGATCTGACAGTGGAGCAGAGCTGTGCAGGCGATACTCCACTAGCTGACAGTCACGTGCCATTCAGCTCTGTGCCATCCATCTTATTGATCCTGTTAAACAGCCAAAATTAAGCCTGTTCTTGACTGATCCAGCTCTAAAGGCTAATCCAGTACGGTTTTTCTACGATCAGCAGAACCTCATCCATGTGATTCTTAGAGAAAACACTCATGCCTTCTGACCTTCAGCATGAAGAATCCAAGGCAAAGCCATGGGCAGCTCCTTGCTCTTTGAGAAGAATCTGCTGGGCAAGACACAGAGCTCTATGTTCTCCCTTTGTCAAACTCAATACCATTCTAATATCGCAACCTGCTAAATAAAAAAAGAGGATGACCATGCTCATCTTTCCTTGTTCTCCCAGTACTTTACATCCTTCAGGGAAGACAAATTACAAGTGAAGGAACACACAACTTGCACGACATTAATAAACAACATTAAAGTTCTGGCAAAGAATATCTCTGTGGTAGGAACGGGAGGTTCCAGAAATGAAGTTGCTAAATTCAGATTTTTTACATTCTTGCCAGCAGGTTGCCTTTCCCTACCCATTTCTTATTTTTCCGCATCTTTTTAAACACTTTTGTAGTGACTGATTAATTTGAACACTTCTGGAAGGTAAACACAAAAGGGTCATTTGACACGAGTTGAATTTTTAGGAGAGGGAGTACTTTTAAAAATTCCCCAAGTTGTTTAGCAAGTTGCAGTGAAGGGATATTTTGAAATATAACATTTGTGTCGATGTACCAAGTGTAGAATGACAGTTCTGACTACTAAAATCATGCGCCAGGTTCTGGAAACCATTTTGGCAGAGATTTGCCACTCACACACTGTAAAGCAGGCAGGAGGCTGATTTATCTGGGCACCTGAGGATGCTCTACAAGAGAAGGGAAGCCGGTGGGTATGGCATAGCTGCAATCGCTGTTCCAAATGTAGCGTTCAGAATATGTCCAAGGAAAAGATAAAACGCCTGGGTTGCTCAGCCAGTCCCTGTTGCCATGACAACTCTGGAGAGCAGTAATTTAGATCAGCCTTAAGGCTACTCTATCAGCTCTAGCAGAGGAAGAGGAAGCATAAGACCACTTACAGCTGCTGGAGAAACCACCAGTGCTAATGATGCGACGTCCATAGGTATGCATGTATCCATTGTACCAACTAAATAACATATAGAGGTTACTGTCATTTGCCTTCAGCAAGATGGCAGCAATTGTCTGTACCAGTGCAAAACTAGAACCTGGATCTACAAGAAGGGAGAGTGTTCAGGTTATTTCATTGAACCATACCTGTAGTGTCACACTGTGCCTGCACACTGTCCACTGTCTTCCTTTTCCTCTTCCCTGGCCTTGTCAGATGCTGCTGTGCACCATGCCAACCCTCTCCAAAAGTGGTGGCAGCAGCAAACGCAGGGTGCTGGGGTTGAATGTATTTCCTCCCCAAGTCACACCCTTGTTCTCTTCTATGAGGTGCTTTTCAGGCCGTTCTTTTACCCCAGCTTCACTGTCTGTAGCAACTCTTAGAGGCTGCTTCAGGCTTTGCAGAGGTTGGATCACACACTTTCACAAGTTTGTAGAGTTCACTGTTTCCTTTTTTGTTGCTGCTCAGGTAATCCCCCTTTGGTGTGGAACAGCTTGTGCTGCAGAACCAAGATGTTTCTGTGCCATTCACCTCTGCCTCCATGTCACTTCTGTTTCCTGGCCTTTTTGTACGTACAGCGTGAAATCGGCAGCAAGGTATAGCTGATTTCCATTCAGCGAACTAGGCTGCTTTCACTCCAGGCACAGCGTGAATCACAGACACTGATCACTCATACTCTTTACGTGTTCTTTTCTGTGACATAAAATATGCAAGAAATTAGACTTTGTCTTTTCATAGGTCACATTTAACGTGTTCACAAATGCATCTTTAACACCTCAATGAGGAGAATACAATTGATGAGGCTGTGTAAACAAGAAGCGTATCCAGAGCGTTAATACAAGCCATTCTTTTCTTCTCTTTTAGAAAGAAAAGACTTCGGAGAGCTGAATGCACAACATTTGTCTCATTATGCCTAGCACGCTGTTGCTTTGCTTTTTCACAATGGCAAGGTAACCTGCTGACACAGCTTGCCAAACTCCTGCCTCCCTCAGCGGATATACAAGCCAGGCTGATGCAAATGGACTGTTGAATTGCATTCGCTTGGCAGTCCTCCCGCACACAAGATGAAGAGCAGCTACTTTGATTTGCAGGACCTCTTCTCATTTACTTCTTTTCCAGTGCAACATCTTTTGTTCGAGAAACACCTAGTCTGAACTTCGAATTTAAGCTCTGTCCAATTGTCCTGCAGTGAAAAAGCTTTTTTCACTGTTAGAGCTAACATTCCTCTAGGAAAACAAGGTACACAAACACATTCCTGAACTCAATGAGTCTGCCTAGGTATTTAACAAAATCAGCTGCTCAGGTATTTTCTAATGTATGGCTAAAACCTGCAGATCAAAATTTTGGTTTGGAAGAAACCAAAGGATGTTCTCTAAATGTACATATTGCCATTGAGTATTGATTTGAATAGTCACGAAAGGGTTGACTTTGGGTAGGACCCTTTGATGTACTTTAGGATTATTTTCCTTTTGTATTTATTCTTTAGGTCTGTTAAGGCTAATCAAAGTAGAGAGAAATGCCTACAATTTATTTTTTAAAGGGAGTTCAACTTTTAATTTTAGTAATTTTGAATTTTTTTCTATTAAAATGATCCAAGTCTTAGTTAAATATTGCATTCAAATTTTATTGCTTTTTTCCAGTAAAGGAGATATGTAAAATAAAAAATCTATGAGTGTTTTGAATTTTTTGGCTATCACTTCTTCCTTGAGAAATGGAATGTGGAAAGCCGCATTTTTTTTTTTTTTTCTTTTTTTGATGGGAAGGGACTGCATGTGAGTTGTTTTCTTTTATTCGTCACATAGATAGTCTAATCCTCCTTCTCATGTAAAGCTAGAAAATTGTGTAATGTATTCCTGCATAATAGAATATGGAAGATAAGTTTTGCATTCTTGTGGTACCTGCTTCATGTCCAAATCACTCCCAGCACCAATAGTACCTGAGATGAGGTTGGGACCTGCGGTGACTGCAGGAGCATATGCACACAAGAACTTTTCAAGAAATCTGAAGCATAGACCTAGCTATGAGGTTCAGGCACTTTCAATGAGCTCGGTAATGTAGTTTTGGAGTATTTTTAGACTATGTTTACTGTATTTAATTCCCCCAGCCCCCTTACCATCCAAATAGGTGCTGCTCCTCACAAGGATAATTGCGTCTCCTAGGCTGTGCTGATCAGTTCTTCTGCCTGTAGTGCTGCAATTAGAGTAATATCATCCCAGTCCTGACTCTAAATGCAGCTTTACTAGAGACAGTAATCTTAACATTTTCCTTACCGGTTTCAAAAGGGAGGCGATAAAGTGTCTCTACCAAGGAGCCAAGTGTTTCAGCTGTGTTATCTTTTCATGTGCTTCTGTGGACTATCAATAAATATTGCAGAGGCATTTCTTCTTACCCCAAATGCTCCCATTTCTCTTAGAAGCATAAATACTAGTAAGCACCAGCCAACTTTCCTAGGAAACTATTGTCTTCCTGCCCTCCCTGTCCCAGTCTCCCTTCCTTTCCTCTCTGTCCACTTTAATCAGACAATCTAGCCACTGAAGCTCAGGAAAGCAGCTGGGATCCCAGACTCACACAGGCACCACATCTACAATTTGATTTTTAATGAGAGAGAGAGAGAGAGAGAGAAGGATTCCCATCCCTCCCCTCCTTTGATGCTGATTTTAGTTGGTGCACTTGTCTTCACTAATTCATCTCAGCCACCTTTTTCTCCCTCAGACCTTGTCAGGGCCATACATTTTTAAGATTTTGATTGTCAATTCAATTCTCGCAGTTAGGCACAACTCAATTAGGATCCCATCTCCAGTACTTCATCTGACTGGCATGTGTCATTCCCTGACTCACCATCACAGACAAGCCAGTCTTCTTCTGAGCCAACAGACTGGTATTTTTACCAGCACTCAGAAGCATCAAATGTCAAATAAGTAGTATTGCACCCAGTAGCTGCTGGCCATGAGCTGAGATATCAGGGTAACAGGAACTTTCAAATACCTACCACAATGCTCAGAGACTTTGTTAAATCTCCACTGCATTCCTTTCAGGACTTTTTTCATACTGGTATGTGTAGAACCTGTAGTTTTTTTAAATTGAAAAATCTGAGAATTGCTGTAGCTGCTGTTCCTGACCTGACCAAGCTATCTACTGCGAGTTGCCCAAAGTAAAGATTACTTTGCCTAGTACGGACCTTATCTTAAAGTGACAGTATCTTACTTGGTAGGATTTGGCCAGGCTGATTTTGTTGTAAGGCCATGTTAAAAAATTTCATGTAGTAAAAATTAAATTAAGTGCTGACTTTGGAACATCAAGGATTTGATATGATGCAGAGATTTTGGAATAACAGGATTTCCAAAACTGGTCCCTTGACTGTGCTATTGTTTCACAAGTGTGTTTGCAGATCTCTAAAGCTTCTTTTCTCCCAAACTGTCGGGCTGAAGAAGCAGATGGCAGAGAGGTAGGTGTCAGGTCAGATTCAAAGAATCATAGAGTCACAGAATCACAGAATGGTTTGGGTTGGAAGGGACCTTAAAGATCATCTAATTCCAACCCCCCTGCCATGGGCAGGGACACCTTCCACTAGACCAGGTTGCTCAATGATCCATCCAACCTGGCCTTGAACACTTCCAGGGATGGGGTAGCCACAACTTCTCTGGGCAACCTGTTCCAGTGTCCCACCACACACACAGTGAAAAAAATTTTTTTTCCTAATATCTAATCTAAATCTACCATCTTTCAGTTTAACACCATCACTCCTCATTGTATCTGTGATAAACAGTCCCTCTGTGATAAACAGTCCTCATCTTTCCTGTAGGCCCTCTTCCGGTCCTGCAAGGCTGCTATAAGGTCTCCTTGGAGCCTTCTCTTCTCCAGGCTGAACAACCTCAACATAGGAGAGGTGCTCCAGCCCTCTGATTGTCTTTGTGGCCCTCCTCTGGACTGTCTTCAACAGGTCCATGTCCTTCTTGTGTTGGGAGCCCCAGAGCTGGACGCAGTACTCCAGGTGGGGTCTTATGAGAGGTTCCCAGGTAAGGCCATATCTCTACCTTCCGGCAAGTTTCCAATGACAATAGGGCTGCAGTAGATGGATTCCNAAAAAAGGGTAGATGGGGTACTTAGGGACATGGTTTAGAAGTGGCTTTTGTCAGGGTATGTTGGTGGTTGGACTTGATGATCTTAAAGGTCCCTTCCAACCTCAGCAATTCTATGATTCTATGACCCTGACCAGCTGTTTCCAGCACACTGGTTGGGGAGCAGACGGGGTCACACTACAGCACTTCAAGGGAGCATGGCACAAGAGCTGCTGCTGCAGGTCTCCCTTGGCGACTCAACAGACCTGGGTTCTACCACTGCCCTTTTTTGCAGCTCCAAGTGAATGCACTGCTTGCTAATTTATTTATACCAGCTTCTTTGGTAAGAGGAGTTGACTAGACCATTAGTGTCAACTATGTTAGAAGACAACAGCCGTGGAAGAGTTTTACTGGCAGTTTTGGGACACATGAGAGAGCTTTTTGAGGCTAAAAAAGTAGAGATATTTCAGGTATCTCAATTCTCTTCTTACAGTAGCTATAGACATGAATGCTATGCAGCAAAATAAAAGAACATTTCAAATTGATAACTGATTATAAAGTTATCACTTTTAGTAGATAAGCAAGACAAATTTCCATTTTGCCTTCTGCCTTGAGATACTAAATTTTTTGTTCTTTTCTTCCTTTCTTCCATTACAGGCATTTTTTTTTCTCTCCCTCCCCCCCCCCTCCCACCTTCTTCTTTCTCTAGTGTGGGTATTAGAATCAAGAATCCTCTAGAGTGATGCTAAGATCTTTCCCTTTCCTCCAGATACTGAAAATGAGCTGTCAGGTTTTTCATGAGGAAAGTAATCATTCTGGGTTACTGGCATCCCAGAACTTTCCCATATGTTTGCTGTTTGGTTTTGTTCTATTCAATGAAGTCATGATTAGTAAAACACCTTGTCTGAAGAATTTTGAACACTAAAGTGGGTAATTTCATCATGAGACAGGAAAGGCTCAGAGGAGATTTTTTTTGTCTGTTATATGTAAGGAATTACTTACACTGATGAGAGTGGGATAAATATACGTTCTGAGTTCTTTCAGACATGACAGCAATGAATATTTTTACGGCCTAATGACTAAACATAGCTTTCCAGAAGCTATGCAAATTACGCACAGGCGTAATTTGGCTGAAATTCATGTGTCTCAAGAATTAGTAACCAGTGTGCTAATTATGAGTAGCAGAATATGAATAGAGTAATAAAGTTGCATTTGGTTGTAAAAACAAAATCAGAAAGAACTTAAAACCTGCTTGTTACATCAGAGTGGCTTGTGTCAGTAAAAAATTGATAAGACAGAAGGTAGCTACTTTGACTATCTAGCAACTAGACTTTATCTAGACAACTAAATATATTATACAAGCAAACTAGTGGCTACTGGTCACTGACAGCAAAAGCTTAATCCAAGGAAACTTGTGACTTGCTTTAGGATTCACATATGTGAAGCAAGTCGTGTTACCAATTGTGGGGAGCAAGTTATGGTTCTACGAAGAGGTAAAATTAGCTACATTCACAAATAAATTTTTGATTTGTATTTTGTAGCCATAGCAACAAAATTTTTCAGTTTTTGTAATGCCCAGAGAATAGGATCCTGTGCACCTGCCTTGGAGGGTCTGCGTAAAGGCTTGGCACCTCTTCAAAAGCAAAGCAATACTCGAGACCTCCAAAACTAATGTCTAGATTTTAGACAGATCCCATTGAGGTTTAATGCTTAAAGCACTGTAAATCAGTGTAGAATTAGACACACAATTTACTTAATCCCTGACCCACATAAACCACATTCAGGAATAACTCTTTTGCCATTCAGGTCTTTGCATCTTTTCGACATAAATAGAGGGGCAGAGTACGAGGATGATGACACTGGTTCTAGATAAGGCACAGAGCAGTCATAAAATATCTGTGCTTCCTTTCAAAGACAGATAAAGTCTGGGTTTGAACAGCTTGACTAGAACTGAACATCTTCTTATTTTATTACTAGCCCTATAAGACAGAGTACTACAAACCTTTTCTTTCTGAAAAAAAGCAACCAAATGTGTGAATGTTGTGAGGAATTAAATTCCCCTGTATAACTCTATCTTCTCATTCAAAGTATCTAAGACTTTGGAAATTCTGGTTAGTTCTTCCTCTAAAGAAGACGCGGTTCCCCACTGTAAAAACTTTGATTGTCTCCTATTTTATGGATTTGTATGTTTCTTCTCATTCCAAAATGCTGTTATTTACCAGGGTTTTTTCCTTCTCATTGCTGGCCATATGTTGTGGCAAATCAGAGCAAAACCCATGAGTATTACGAGAGTGCTTTCTTCTTCAGTTCAGAAACGTTACTTGTCTCAGTGTGCCAAATCAGCTTGAGGGAACTTGAAGAGGTTATTAGTGGAGTATGAAAGCTACAAACTATAAACTGTCCTTAAGGACCCTGTTTTTAAGACTCCAGTAAGTCCACACCAGTGCAACCAGTTTTCTAACATTGAATACAGCTGATTTTCAGGCTTTTGATGACTTCCTGCCTTTTTTGCTGCAAAAAACTGCTCATATCATTCTACAGTCCTGCCCTTCTTACAACTCTCGCAGCTTTTTCCTTTCCTGAGAATCTGATCCTTAGTCTCCCATCTCTGTTTTACATTCTCCCTTCTCTCTGCTACATGAAGGAGTTGGGCAAGCAGTTTCGTCTTCCTTGAGATGTCTGGTTTTAAAAGCTCCTTCACTTTAAAGGTATCTCAGTGTTTCTTTCTATGAAGAATGCATTCCCTAAGTGACTGAATTCTTCTGCCTAAAATGAGGTTGGAAAAATGTCAAGATCAAACATTTACTGTCTAAAAAGGGTGAATTATGCAAAGGATATCCATAAAGACAAGCTAAAGAAGAACATACCAATGTGCACATCTAAATATGGAAGAAGGGGATCAAGGAACTGTTTTAGGATGACAGGAGATTATCTCCCATCACTTATTTTGCACATATATTGTCCAGAAATTGTTTTAATCTAAAGAATTGTTTGGTGGAGTTCAAGGGGAAGATTAAGATCAATGGAGCAGGGAAAGAACGTGCAGAAAAAAGGACAAGGAGAGAGATCAGAGGATGGGCTGTTCAGAAGTACACATCCATCTGAACAGAATTTCAAGGAAATTCCTAGTGCCTTGTAAACTTCAAGAATGTAATCACTTCAAAATGAAGACTCTTCTGATCTTTGCACATTTGGATAGACAGAGTTGTTGTTTTCATGTAAATACCCCTTTTCACTATTTTTTAATATTTCAGGTCACCTTCCCTCATTATAAGGATGAGAACTAATATAGAAGAATGAGTGGAGAACAGGGGAAGTTGAACATGCTTATAAAAAGCCATGGATGTTAATTTAAGTTTATGTGAACTTGAAAGGAATTTCACTGTGCCAGTTTATGTAACAGAACTTTTACTCTACTGAAAGATAATTTCATTAAAATGTGTGGGGAAGCATGATCACAATGACCTTGCTAAAGGCCAAATCTTTCAAAGGTTTTTAGTCACATCACAGACGCTGACATTAATCTATATCTTCAACCTATGCACCTTCACATAACATTCTGACCTATCACTGTGTTTAAGAGGAATTAGGCCCAAGGGGGAGTTCTAGTTTTATCCCCCATCTCAATAAACTGTACAAGATGGAGAACTGTTGGAGTCTTCATACAAAGAACAGGAAAGTGGGTAATAAGGAAAGCATTTCAAACAGCTGACATCTCTCATTTTACCAGGCATTTTCATCTTTAGTCTAGAAACACTGTAAAGATCCTGGTAACAAATAAATTCCAGATTATCTTGGAATCAAGCAAGCAAGTCAATCAAGAGCAAGTCCTCTACATTGTGCTGAGTCTTATATGTTGTTTGTGGAATCTTGCTCAGTGCAAGTTGATATTGTGCTAGGGAACTGAACAAGAATTGTATTATTGATGTTGGTCCTACATCTTCCAATCTTTGGTAATAAACGAGGCACCCCAATAATTATTTTAGGAGTAGATAATGTGCTCTGCATCTTTCAGAAATATAAGTTAATACACAATAGAAGTCTTTAAAATGGTTTACCATTTGTCCGAGGGACTTGGAACTTCCTAGTTGATAGAATATAGCATTCTTTTTATGTATAAAGTTTGAATATGAAATCAGACAGGAAAATATGTAACAACACCTCTAGTTTTTCTGGGACTAACCCCTCCCCCAACACTGCTACTTTTGAACATGATGTATTAATGCTAATTACAATGAAAATAAGACAATAATATTCAGAAGTGAACTTAATGTCTGAGCTTAGTGGAAAGCCAATTTAAATGGACAAAATCTTCTACTTCCTCTATCTGTCAGCCTGTGTGTTTCATCCCTGTCCTTTAGTCAGCTTCATCATTGGTCATGCATTGTGAGGGAATGACTGAGCAGAGAAAGACTTCACCATAATCAAAACCTACACAAGGCTTTTCTCCAGCTGTTCTCCACCACATTTCACACACTATGATTGGGGCACGCAGCTCAGAATACACAGACACTGACCCAAGTTATATTTTAACACAGTGCATATATTCTGTCTGAAAGATCCTTACTGCATTTATCAGGATGTTAGGACTGCAAATCAAACCAAGTTTAGAAGAGAAAGACATAGCATGAAAAAAAAAAAAAAAAAAAAAAAAAGACAAAGTGCTGCTTACAAAATATTAGGGTTTTTTCCAAGACTGAAAAAACAGATTTTTTTTTCCTGGGTGAGGCTTCTGAAGATTCTGAAATCATTGAGATTTCCATCATCAGTCGAAGACCTGTTCTGACAGACTACCCTGCTTCCAGACATTTAAATGGGATGTGAAAGACTTTCTGCAAACTTTATCTTCCATTACTTACTTGGGGATTTGACCCATTATCTTCTACACTCCTTAGAATTTATTAATCAATAAGTGACAATTATTTGTTCTTTGGCCTCCAAAATACCCATGCTATACCTCCACTGGGTGATGCTTCATTAACTGAAGCTTTTATAGCCCACTGTATATGGAATTTGTGAAGTGATAGACAGAAATTAAAATCCTAAATTTTGGGGAAACTTCAAGGAAACCTGAGTCTCACTGTGGAAATTCATGTTGTAAAGCCACAAGTATAAATTCTTGAAAAGAGGCATTGGATTTGTCCTCCCTTCATTTTCATTCTGCTGCTGTTAAGTACAGAGGTCCCTGGCTAAATCTTTGTTTGCATTTCAGGTATCTCCTGGATGCTGTTGCCCATCATGCCAACATCAGAGAGGAATTCCATGATTTAGTCTTTACTTGTATGACAGCCCACTCAGGATTACCAGTCGCTGGTAAGGCCTGATATCATGGTTTAAGCCCAGCCTGCAACTAGGACCGTGCAACCACTCAGTCAATCCACCCCACCCCCCATAGGCTAGGGAGAAGAGGGAGAAAAGGAGAGGAAAGGAAAAAAAAACACTTGTGGGCTTTTCACATTATTGCCTTTGACTAAATAGCAGGAAAAAAACCTAGTTTAATAGAAGATGAGTTTAATAGAACAGTAACAAAACAGGAAAATAATTAATTAACAACAACAACAACAACAACAATAATAATAATAATGAAAGAATATACAAAATAAAGTAATACAACACAAGTAGCTCTCACCACCAACGATTAATTGTCCAGTCTGTCCCAAGCAGTGCTCATGGATTCCTGCCCCCTGGCCGAACCCCATTTATATACTGAGCATGATGTCTATGGTGTGGAATATTCCTTTGACCACCTTGTCCTGTCTATGCTCCCTCTCAGTTTCTGTGGGAAGCTGAAAAAAATCCTTGAATAAGGTAAATATCACTTAGCAACAGCTAAACCAATATGTATTATGAACTTTCCTCTCATACCAAATCCAAAACACAGCAGCCACTAGAAAGAAATTTAACTCTATCCCAGCTGAAACCAGGACACAAGACCAGTGACAATTACTGGTTACATACTAATTTCATGCAGTCGTTCTCTAATTATCCATTTTTTAAAGTAAGACAATAAGTTTGATGGCCCTTAAAGTTCCATTCAAGCTGTCTTTTTACGTACTTCTTTTCCGTGGCTTTTCCTACCCCTTCCAATAACAACACTCTAGATACTTCCCTCACAAAACTGAAGGATCTAGTTTCTAGTTAAGATTATGTCTTTCATTCTCTGGTAGTTCTTAAAACATAAACACATATAATTGCTGATTTGCTGTTCTTGGGTTTGTGTGCTTGGCCACTATTTGGATCCCTCTTGCTGTGTTTGTTTAGGAGGGCAAGGAGATGACAGAGTCAGGTCTTTCTTGCTTGCATTTCTCTGTGACGATAAAGAATATAAACAAAGTTTTATCTTAGTAAGAATTAAGAGTATAGTAAGAGTGTAGTTAGAACAAATAACAGGAAAGAGTATCAACCTTTGTTTGGGAATCAAAATCTTGCTGACAGTTTATGACCCAGGTGGCTCTACCTTTTTTTCTTTTGTCCCAAGATCTGTGCTAGCTGGTGTCTCTTTGGTTTTCTCTGACCTTTCTGGAAGTCTCTCATCTGATTCATTAGCTGTAGTCACAGCCTTTCAGAAGAAACAGAACAAGTTTCTTCATGTTTGGATATTTCCAAACAGAACAACAGATATTAAATGTAGTGCAACAGATACTAAATGTAGTGCAACAGATATTAAATGTAGTGTATTCCAGATTTCCAGTTATTTAACTTCTCAGGGAGGCATTGATGAATTCTTTCATCAGAACTAGATGGAAGATGACTAGAAGCTTGTCTGCCTTAACAACTGTGTTTCTTACAGATCAAAGGCACCTTTACTGGCACAAATGCTTCCAGCATGATTGCATATTTTCCCAGTTAATATTGTTATATAAAGCTCACCAAAATTCCTAGGAGTGGGAGGTTTAGGAACTGCTGGGTTATTTTTGAAAGTTATTTATAAGAGACTGTTATCCACTTTCTGTGAGACAAGCCACACAAATGGGACATTCTGAAAAGTAAAAATTAGAAAATGTATCTTCACTTCTTGGCACTATGCTAATTTTTGTTTGGCAAAAGCTTTTTTCCTGCTATTTAGTCAAAGGCAATCACATGAAAGGTTCATTATATTTTTTAAAAAACCTCGAATGTGACTTTAATATATAATGAGGGTGTGAAATTAAACAAGAAATTAGTGAACGTGGGTTAGTTCAACTTTTTGATTTGGGAAATTTCATTGAAAGAAGGAGATATTGTTGTTAGATTTTTCTGCATAGATTTCAGTCAAACAGCAGCACATGAACTTTCCTAATCACCAACAAATTTATATTCATATATTTTAAAGTTTTGTGGGTCAGTTGGTCAAGAGCAGATTTATACACAATAAAATATATATGAAAGGATTATGAGCTACGGAAGGATGGGAGTTTCAGGTTAATGAAAAAGGCAGAGATAAAATGTCCTGGAACACTTATGAACTAAAAACTGGATAGATGGTAGGAGGAGAAGGTTGCAGCAACTCTGGCCCATCTAACCAATGACATGTCCTCGTCCTTGCTAAATCCACTAGATTTAAAAAGATTAAGATTTTAGGTTTAGACCTAGATTAAGAAGTCATGTCTTTCCTCCAGTGGAGGGTCAGGGGGAAGATACCGTGCCAAAGGGAAAGGAACAGGCTTATAATGACATTGATGCTCTCTCCTGCAAGGTAACTGCTCCTCCAGCTGCATTGTGGTTGTGGGAAAATGGCCTGATAGGTCGTTCTTTATGCTGTACTTTCAATTTGCGTTGATTTAATCCAAACTTGTTTTTTTTTGATCTAAATCAACTGCGTGAACTGTGCTCTGTTGTACAGACAGGAAAAGGATCACTGTGGTGTGCCTCCATACAGGGAAATAATGGGCTGTATGGGGGACCCCTCCCCAAATGAATTGGGTGACTAATAAATTAGTGAAGCTAGTATTATTGCAGTGCTTTATGGAGCACTTAGTGCGTGTTGATTTTCAGCTCAGGCTTGCTGCAGGCTTAAGTATCACTTAAGCATATTTTTAGAAGAATAAAGGCTGAGGGAATGGCATCATGATTTATATCCTGATGCTACCCTGATGCATCGTATTACAGGCCTGCAGCACTATTACGGAGAACTTTTAGGCTCTCTGCCAGATTTGTTCAAGTACAGCATCTAAGTGATCCTGCCTTTTGAGGTGAAAAACAAAATGCTGTTTCTGTCTGAATACTCACCCTATAGTTTAATGTTTTCTCCAGTAATATTTTGCTATACTTATTCTTCTCTCCTTCATTGCAAACCTTATGACTTAACGTATAAAATAGATTTTTGCAGGGTTATTATTATTATTATTATTATTATTATTATTATTATTATTATTTTAGAGACAAAATGTTCTGTGTGTTCTCTGACGAATCAGAGATACAGTACTTCTAAAAGTGCTTCACATTGGCAGGGGGTCCTGACAAACGACAATGATATTCTAGACCATTCTCAGTAATCAAATTAGATCTTTTATAACAAAAGTGTTCAGAACTCCTTATCAAATTAATGCCAGCAAGCACTTTATGTGTTAAGAAAAATATAGTATTTCCCTTTACCTTTAATACATTTAGCTCATATCAGAGGATGATGACTGTGTCTTGGATTCAGCTGGTTTTCATGACATTGTTTTTTCAAATGCATGAAATTTTCCAAGAGTTTTCACAGTTAGCCCAAGTCTGCTCACCTTAAAACTAGCTGATATTTCTGCAGTGACCCAAAAAAGGTCATTTGGAGAACCCTGACTTTGAGGCTAGACAAAAGGATTAGATATACTTTTTTCATTCTATAAAAGAGGTACAAAATTCGTATTTTCTCCATTTTGAAAATGTTCATTTATATAATACTTGTCATAATATCAGAGCAAAATCTTTTCTTTCTGGTCACAGATATTTCCCATTAAAATAAATGACAAGCGGCTTTCAGTGTGAAACAGTGTTGCTTTGGTTGCCTGGTAACAAAAAAAAAAAAAAAAAAAAGGAAAATTTTGAAAAGGAGGACTTTGGAGCCAGTAAAACGAACAGCAATATTTACATCAACAGAGTAAGAGAATTCTTGCTGTCTTGGTTATGAGTGCAAGTTTATCACACTAACACATTTACAATGTTCACTGTTTGAACTGATGGCTAAGTCTAGATGAAAATCTTGTCTGTGTCCACTTATATCATAGGAGCAGAAAGATGCAATGTATGGTTTTTTCCACTGCAGTGGCCCATTAAATCTTTTTCATAACACTGTGAATATTCCAAAGGCAGTTCAGTTTAATTAAAGAGCGTTGCTTGTGAAAGTTGACTACTATGTCTATCTTTCCTTGGCAGTCTGTGACATCCTTACATTTTTATCGTAGCAGTTCTAGGATTTTTCTTAGGAACAACATTTTTTGTTAGTGTCACACAGTATGCCAACTCATTGCCAATATATGCAATACATTTTTCATCAGATGATTGTCACAGAATTTCAATAATTCGATATAATTCATAAAAATAGCAGTTCACTTTAGGACTTATTCATAAGCAATCATAAATCTGTTTGCATAATGAACATTTCTAGACTTACTATTGATATTTTATATAATCATTGTTGAGGTAAAATCTTTGCTGTTTGCCCGGCCACAAACTGCATATTTTCAACATACACTAAAACTGACAGCTGCTCTCTGATAAATCATGTCTGACGATTGTCAGCAATGCAACAAGTAAAATGATACAACAGGAATCACACAACACTTTCACCCCTACTTTGATGGGGAAAAAATCTGCCCTGGTATCCCACACCATAGATGCATGTGGAAAAGCCCCTCAGGTTAATAAGACTCCTCGAAGATGCCATCTTGCAGCAAACAGATGTGATCACAGATTCAGAAGAGAAGGTTTAATATCGTGAGCCAAATTGCTTTTTAGGGCTGGGAACAGGACAATTTTTTTAAACAGAATTTGAAAATACATTGCAAGGTATATGGTCAACAACTGCAGAAAATTACTGATTTCAGATTCTCTGATTTCAGGGGAAAAGGGTGAGTGTTGGTGAGAACAGGCAAAGAAATTAGGATCTTCTTTCATATGAAGGAACATATTTTGTTTTGCAAAGGTAACAGGAGTGGCACTTCAGAGAAGTTACGGTGCTGATAATTTTTGAAGGACATGATCAATTAATAACCTATAGGTTGGTAGGGGAGGGAGAAAGAGGAAAAGGAATGCATGGAAGTCATACATGCATATGCGTATTTCTGTTCCTAGCCTGTGGTAAAGAAAGGACAGAGAGGAAGAGGGACAAGTGACACAGGGAACGCAGAAAGATTGTGACTGATTCAGAAGGGTAAAACAAAGAGAAAAAAAATTCTGTCTCATAACCAATGAACTCTGAGCAAAAAGAAAAGAAGAATGGCATTTCCTCAGAGCGTAGCAAATACAGTCTGCTGAAAAAGCTAAATATTCTTCGCAGAGGTTTTTTTATTATTATTATTATTATTATTTTAGAACCAAAATGTTCTTCTGTGAGTTCTCTGATGAATCAGACGTGCAGTACTTCTAAAAGTGCTTCACATTGGCAGGGAGTCCTCATGAAGGACAACGATATTCTAGATCGTTCTCAGTGAATAACACTACAAAAGCATTACAGCTACAGCGAGGAAGATTTTTATTTTAACAAAATAATTTTTTCTGGGGAAATGGTGGTTTGTCAGGATCTGAAGCTTGGGAATCTTTTTCAGGAAAATGTCAGTTTTTGTGGAAACTTAGTTGAGAGAGGTTTCTCAGGTTCAAGGTCTGTGCTAAGGTCACTTATATGATCTGGGGAGATCTGGCAGTGTCATTCCCACCGCACCCTGTGCAGTCCTGGGACCTGGTGTGCAGTCTGTGGCTGTACCCCATGCCGTGGGAGTGCTGACGGCATACAGTGTTCCGTCATGCTGGTGATATCGTTTCCAGCTCCTTTTATTGTCGTGATACCACCGTTTGCAGAACTTGACCTGGGTTTATATTTAAAACACGACATTTTTTGGCAGGCTCTTCTTCAGGTGCAGGAATCCCGGGCTGACCTGCAGCTATGCAGGCGCAGCTGCAGAGGTGGTACTTTGGGAGGTGGGCTTGGAAACAGACGGATGCCCACCATCAAGCCAGTACTGCTGCTGAACTTCTTGCGTCAAAAAAGCACAACCTGAATGTAAGTATCTGTGTATATATCATCCCATATATATACATGCTTTTAAATATATATATTTACATATGTATTCATATATAAAACAAATTACATGGGTTGGTCATTAAATTGTAATATATAACTAATATGACAGCTGACTTCAAATCTGCATATCAACAGTATAATGGGCAGTAAAACTTTCATGTCAAATTGACAAGGTTAGAAATCATTTTTGTTTGATTATTTGTTTGCAATACTTGCCCTGCTAACAGAACACCTGCACAGGGAATAAATGCATGTGACGTTTCAGGTCAATTTTTGTGTGTGCTGAATTTCAATAATTTGTGCTACTGTATGCTCAATAAAAAGCAATAGGAAAGATGCTGGGAAGAGGCCTAAGACATTCTTTTTGGCAAATTGTTTTTCCCTGTTTACTTATTGGTTTAGTTAGCAATCTTGGCTAGATTTGCAAGGCATAATGTGAGCCTGTTTCCTTGTGAGATACACAAATCAAGGGTCACAGAGTAGCCAAATAATTTGTGTTTGTTTTAAATAGTCCATTACAAAGACATTAATGTCAAAAATCCAAACAGAATGGGTAAAACCCACTTACAATTAATATTGTCTTTCATGATGGTAATCTGACCTAACTCGAGATTTCTACAGTGCCATTCTTTTCTGCCCTTGTAGTTAGTGGAAAGACTTGGGCTTGATTCACATGATTAAATGTGATTTATACAATCAAACTGATACCAGGTTGAGAAGTATCACACCATAAAAAAGGCTATTTCTCTGTGGATAATTTAGCTACACAGGAAGAGATCGTCTCTCCTTTTGAATTTCTTTCTGCAAAAAAATTAACCTTTGTTCTCAATGGGGACACTGATGATAATATGTCAGTAATAATTTGTGGCCTTGCCTATTTCCAAGATTTTTGAAGATTTGGGGGTTTGCTAAAGTACGATGAATTTGTGGTCGTGCTGTTGTGGAATCCTTGTGTGAAGCTGCAAGTGAGGTTCCACCACCAAAGAGCTGTGAAGAAGGGACAAACACATTGCTGGTCGTGCGAGAGAGTGAAAAACACCATGGGAGAAAAAACTTCTGTATTCTTCAAATTATACAGATTATTCATAAGGATTCCATGGTACATTGGTTAACGTATATCAGCTACATATAGGGGTACTGATTAGTCTAAGAACATACTCTTGAATTTATAATTGATTTTATGTGCAACTTACTGTGGCTAAATAGAGTAATGAATAACTTATTGATACAAAAGTGAAAGGGGAAAAAAAAAAACCACTGAGAAGATAATTCCCACTAAAACCGGAAAAAGCATAAAAAGGAAAGGCTTTCTGATGTACTTTTAACTTCCTTTAGCTATAAGTAAACTGTTGTGCAGGTGTGGTCTGTCACATACCTCGCATTGTCTATCTCTGAAGTGTGGAGGCACCTGACACATGGTGCCCCCCTGGTTCTCTGACAGGGTGAGGATCAGAACAGAACAGTGCGCACTTGTCTTTTCTTCCCACGTGAGGTCCGAAAACTGTCGGTGTGTGCACCCAAACTACTGCACCCATTTTTATGACGGCTTGACATCTTCGCAGTCTCTCGCATCTATTGTCCAAGCACCTTTGGCACTGTAAGTGGCTCGTTTCACAAGGCATTGAACATACCTGAGAAATATTGGTTAAAAGAATCTGATGTTTGTATTAGGAGAAACATAAGGAAGGATTCTGCTGGGTGCTAAGATTAAAAAAGAGTTTGTTTAAAAATTTATGGGACTTCTTAGATTAGTGTTTAAAGTGTGTTTGGTTTCCATGCAATACAAGCCAATATTTTCATGGTAATTCATGAATTGTTGGTGTGATAAGTGATAAACACATATGTTAGTGGTTTTGATGATAAGGCCAGAAAGCCAAGTGCTCTGCTGGATCAGACCCTTAAAAGGAACTGTCTGAGTATTGTAAAAATGCTGTGTAACGGGAGATTAGGTATTTTTGGGGAAGTAAGGGGCTTACATTCATGTTTTTCAGGAATATTTTAATTTCTCTGTACCTGTCAAATACCAATTCAGTTTAGTGACATCTATTTCATGTATCATTTTCATTGTATACTATTAAGTTAAGAATGGGATTGCAGATAGAAGTACCAGATGAGAAATATTTTCTTCTCAGGACCACCTAGTTTTTGGGGCATGTGCCTACAATACAAAGAAGGCAAGCACTAGTCCCTGCTATACAGTTTTTATTGAAATGTTTGCATCTTGCTTTCTCACACCACAGACAGTTTCAGATATTAGTGAGTTATTGGCTATTCTAAGGTTGGTTTTCTATTGATTATTTGACTTTATAGAAGTAATTATTCATTTTCTATGCAGGCATTAAATTGATAACCTTTTTAGCGAAACTGGTTACCTTAAATCTAGGAATGCCATGTTCCAGTTTCTCCTCTCAAAAGCACCAATTAGAGAAGTAGTAAAAAATATGCAAAATAGAATCACTCCAAGAGAAGAGGCTGGAAGAGCACTTTATGTCTGAGCTTTGAAATCTTTGTAGACACAGCAGTCAACTGACATGTGGATCCCTCACAAAAAGGTGGTGTTAAGTTTCTGCATTTTTATTTTGAAACACACTTTTGAAAATCTTGGCCTTGTCCCTCTGAAAAGCTCTAGGATGTGTTGGATGCATGGTTGCATTGCAATTTTGTATACTTTGTGAGTCTGGAATGAAGCTAAGTCCCCAGTTTCATTTAAGTTTAAAGCTATTCCAGGTTTATTGGGGGCTGGTTTTTTGGGATGGTTTTTGCCTTCCATTGTAAATATAATTCTGACTTGTCTCCAAGGAAATAACGCTTATTTAGAACATTTCAAGGTATTATATTTTTTATTGTTTAGTGACATTCTTCCTATGACTAGACATTTTTTCCTTTATTCTTGCCATCAGTAAAGGCTGTTTGTTGAAACTAAGTACTCTGTGTAGCATATATACTATGTGATGTTTTATTCCATTTTGTTTACTTTCCTTAGAAAAGCAAGAAAAATGTAGGGTTTTTTTTCACCCTATGTAATTATAGAAAGTTTTTAAATTATTGGCAGTCTCTTTTCTCACGGAGAAGACATGCAGGTGGAAAAAATAAGTCCTCTTTTTTTGTCCTTTTGGTTTTATACATGTTTTCCACCATAAAAGACTCCTATAATGAAAGGGTATATCAGTTTGAAATAATTTAGAGTAATTTATTAGTTTTTACAGCAGGTAATATAAAAATACTTACTCCATAACATTTTCTTGATTCTTGTGTAAGTAACAAAAGGACATGGATGTTCTTCAAGAAATCTCAGCAAATGGACACTGTTTCTTTAGATGATGTCTTAATTCCCATCTTCATAATCAAAGCTCTTTAAAATGTTGCTGAATAAGCAAAACCCCCCACAATTGCCTGAAGAAAGACAAATAGTTGTTTTTCTTATTAGGGTATGGGACACATTTTTTACTACAGGCATTTATATGTGAATTTCAAAGATTAAAATAAGCAAAATTTTCAATAAATGATGAATAAATGGAGGTAGGGTCCTATTGCTTATAATATTGATCCCAAATATCCGGATAAGGGTTGTCCGGTAGTCTAATAACAATGTATATTTATTATAGTCACATCTATAAAGTGCTTAGCATGCCACTGGTCATTTATTGACACCCTAACAAAAATTTATGGAAGTGGTAATAAAGAAGACGCTATTAGATCATGTGTGTCCTGATTTTAAGGATACATAATTGCATAACTAGAATCTTTCATTTCACAAAACTTTTTATTCTGCTGTTCATTTGAGGAGTAAGTCATTTAACTTCTCTCTTTCTAGTTTTCATCACAGTAAGAGACTAGTAGTCAGAAGGTATATGACAGGAAAAATGCCAATGAACCAGAGTTAAACAGTAATGGCAATAAATGAAATTCAGATTTCTTTTTTCATTCTTCTTCATCCATTTATTCTTAAAACATAAACATTTGTGGAGTGCTTTGGGAAGTAATTGATTTAACAGGAGATACTTGAATTATAAACAACACAAAATGGCTTTGTAAATACCTTTATTTAGAGCACAGTTAGCATAAATGTTTTCATACAGGAAGTCTGAATTATTCTCTGAAGGGAGGGTATAGTTTCTTTCAGAAGAGAATTTAATAAATTGTGCTTTGTTGGCATTTGGCAATTGCCAAGGCAGGGAAGGCAGGCTAAGCAAGGCTGTCATTTTAAGTGTTAGTACTCCCAGTGTAATAAAAGCTTGCAGAGAAAAAAAGTCTAATGAAGGATGTTATGCCAAACTTGATAAGAAATCCTTTATGGCAGCAATTAATGCTTTGTGAGTACAGGAACAAAGACATAATTTCACAAGGAATTTTCAAAAGTTAAGTCATAGAAATGTATTCCATAGAAATCTTGAATAATGTATTGTAAGAATCCAGGAAGACTCAAAAATTCCCCAGACTGTACTTTTTGGTATGATAATAACCTCTGCCCATGTCTTTCACTTACTCACATCAGTGACCCTGAATGAGCACCTTGTTTTTGTGAATGCTTTTTTCCATCTGACCATCTGGGCATTTTGTTTCGTTGAACGCAGAAGTTTGTTGTACTTGATGATAAGCAATCATTATTGCTAGTGTTCTATAAAGGTGAATGATAGAAATACATTTCTCACTGTGTATGAGTGGTCTGTTAGAAGCGCATCGCGGGAGGCAGTACTGAATCCACTTGCATCCTCAAGTGAATTGTCATGTTCAGAATTACTGGAAATTAATTTTTTGCTTTGTCTTTATATGGACACAAACATTTGTGGTAAACTTTATTGGAAGACTAGATAGGTTGTGTCTCTATCACCTTTGATAAGGACAGACCGGCTGGTGTAAAGGCCATTGTAGGAGGTTGCTGCATCGCACATGAATTGTATGACATCTGTCGACAAGGGTCTTGGACCACGGGCGGGAGGTTGGGCAGCACCAATATGGCCATTAGTGTCCTCAGGGCCCTGACGCACACTGCCTTTGGGAAGACTTACATGCTTTACTTTAAAAAAAAAACACTTAAGATCAACTTTTTTCTTTAGGGTTTCTGAATCTTATTGGGTTAATTAGATAGATCTAATCCTTATTTTGATAGTGAATCAGGATCTTTGAACAGTGCATTTTTTTCAAAGACAAACTAATGACAAGTTATAGGAACATACCTTTATTTTAAATGATTTTTTTTTCAGAATTTATGGTGCAATAAACCGTATATTTTGATATTTGCTGACGTTTACTTATCCAACTCAGACTGGTTCCTCTGTACAACGGGATAGGCAGGTATCTCTGATTGTATTTTAAGTTGGTATGAAAATAGTTAGGCATCTTCAAATGAGACAGTAATATGAACAAACCTTAATATAGCTAGATATTTATTTCATTGCTCAAGACTGGCATTACTGAAATAACCCCATTAAAGTTAACGAGAGAACTCTACAGTTAAAGCAGTGAAATGTGTCCTTCTGCAGTTACCTCTGAAACTGAAGGGACAGAGGAATAGTCAGTTGCACTGTGACAGTTAACTTTGTACTTCTGGCTGGTGTACTTTGTTAAGGTCCTAATTCTTTAAACTCACATGTAACACATCCCAATTCTTAAAATACTAATCTGACAATCCTGTTTGAAACTCCTTGTAGTGCTCTAGTTCAGACAAAAATGAAATATCAACAGGATTAAAATGGGACATAAAATGTTTATGGGTAAATGTTTATTCATCAAAGTGACAACTAAATCAGGAAAAAAATTGGAGAATATCCAAAAGAATTGCAAAAGAGAATTTATGCAATTTTGTCCCTTTTCCTGTTCCCCCATTTTGAGTAAGTCCATGGATATATCTATTTTATTTGCTGCACCTCTCACTTCTTTAAAACTTATGTTACATACACAGGAGAATTGATTACATGCAACAATAATGGTACAAATTTTTTTACAATTCTTCATCTGATAAATTGAAAAAACAATATCAATTTGCTGCCCAATGTCTTTTCTTAGCAATCCTTTGTTTATATGCCTGCAGAAGTCTTCTGTGGTTTTGCTCTCATGTCACTGTGTTCAGTGGGAGGAGGAAAGGTGTCGTTTAAGCAGTATGGATTATTTCTAATCAGATTTCTGAAATCTTTAGTAGTCATTGTTGAGGGGATATTACCAATATTCCAGCTGGCAACAAAAGAAAGAAAAGAATTGCAAGATATGCTTTAGAGACTTACATATTTTAGCTTTTATATATAAAATATAAATAATATGATGTAGAAGATAAACATGAACCTACCCATTTATTAACCATATATATACATATCTACCACAGTAAAGTTTATAAAACATTGTATCCTTCTGCAACACAAAAAGCAAATTTATGCAAGAAGTACCTGTTCATGTATGTGATGGTGATCACACTGAAAGCATGACAACAAAGCCCTGATTTTCGATGGTGGTCCAAAACCATGTATAAGTGCATTTTTTTCCTATCTACCCCTCAGTTTTTGATGTATAAAACCATTTTTCCTTTTCTCATTAGACAGCAGACTGTTGGTCCTCAACACATCTTTTAAAATAATATTATTGTTCTGTTCAGTGACTGTATTGGCCACTTTTTAATGAATGATTTGTCTGTTTTTTTTTTTTAAATATTGCTGTGTACTTGTCTGTTGTGCTCTAAATTTGTATTGTCACAAGATAATATGATTGAACCTCAGTGTATTAATTCCTTGGAAGTGCAGTAAAAATGCCAACAGCGGGGACTGAGCCTTTTGCTTGTCCAAGTTAAATGATATTAGTTCAATGTAGAATTTTTCTGGGATGGTCTAAATTGATTAGAGCAGACATTTGATGTTCTAGGTGGTGTTTAATTTCTTTTTTGACATGCAATGCTGTGGTCGAATGTCAGGGCTGCCCTTAGGGGAAAAAATTAAAAAGACCACCATAGATATAACTCTAATTGCAAATGTTTCTTTTAGCCTCTCCACTCACAGAATCACAGAATTGTTGAGGTTGGACAGGGCCTCTGGAGGTCATCTGGTCCAACCCCCTACTAAGCAGGGCCACCTGGAGCTGGTTGCCCAGGAACATAGCTGGAGAGCTTTTGAATATCTCCAAGGATAAAGACTCCACAATCTCTCTGGGCAACCTGCACCAGTGCTCGGTCACCCTCACAGGAGCAAAAATGTTTCCTGATATTCAGAGAGAACCTGCTGTGTTTCAGTTTGTGCCCATTGTCTCTGGTCCTGTCACTTGACACCACTGAAAAGAGCCTGGCTCTGTTCTCTTTGCACCCTCCTTTCAGGTATTTACATACATTAATAAGTTCCGCTCTTAGACTTCCCTTCTCCAGGCTAAACAGTCCCAGCTCTCTCAGCCTTTCCTCACATGTGAGATACTCGAGTCCCTTAGTCATCTTAGTTGCCCTTCACTGGACTCTCTCCAGTAGCTCCATATCTCTCTTGTACCAGGGAGCCCAGAACTGGGCACAGCACTCCCAAGTGTGGCCTCACCAGTGCTGATCACCTCCCAGCACCACCTTCCAGATAAGTGGCCCTCAGCATATATTGGTGCATGGGATTGTTCCTCCTCAAGGGCAGGACTTTGTTGTTCCTCTTGTTGAATTGCACGATGTTCGTGTCATCCCATTACTTCAGCCTGTGGAGATTCCTCTGGATGGCAGCACAGCCCTTTCGTGTATCAGACAATTTTGTGCTATCAGCAATCTTGCTGAGGGTACACTTTGCCCCATCATCCAGGTTATTGGTGAAGATGTTGAACAGGACTGGACCCAGTATTGATTCCTGGGGTACACTGTTAGTTACTGGCCTCCAACTAGTCTTCATACCATTGATTGCCACCCTCCGGACTTTGTTGTTCAGCAGTTTTCACTCCATGTTACTGTCTGCTCATCCAGCCCATACTTCTACAGCTTGTCTATGAGGATGTTATGAGAGACAGAGTCAAAAGCCTTACTGAAGTCAAGGTATGCAATATCCATTTCTCCCTCCTCATCCACGAAGCCAGTCATTTCATCATAGGTTATCAGGTTGGAGATGCATGATTTCCCCTTTTGCGAATCCATGCTGACCACACCTGATCACCTTTTTTACTTCGTGTGTGTGGAAATGTTGTCCATGATTAGCTGCTCCTTCACCTTCCCAGGGATTGAGGTGAGGCTGACCAGCCGGTAATTCCCTGGGTCTTCCTTCCTGCCCTTTTTGAAGATAGGAGTGATATTTACTTTCCTCCAGTCCTTAGGCACCTCTCCCAGTCACCATGATCATTCAGAGGTGATGCATTCATGGGTGCATCCTGTCAGGACCCATGGACTTATGTATGTCTACTTTTTGCTCATGTATTCCCTAGCTGATCCTCTTCCGCCAAGGGTAAGTATTCCTTACTTTGACTTTCCTCATCACATCCCTGCATGATTGGACAAACTCTTTATTCCTCCCAGGTTACATGTCCATGCTTCTACTTTTTCTGTAATTAATTTTTACGTTTGAGTTTTGTCAGGACCTTCTCGTTCATCCATGCAGGCCTCCTGCCATAATTGCTTGACTTTCTGCTCGTTGTGATGAACTACTCTTGAGCTTTCAGACACATTCCTTTTCCTTCTTTAGCATTCCCATTTATCACATTGAGCCTCTTGTTTGCGTATTTCTGGTCCTGTCTGATTACCATGCAAAATGAATGCCACTCCCAATGCTCAAATTTTGAGTTGTTTTGGATTTGGAGGTATATACATCAAAAAGTTTTATTTTGGTGGGATGAGACTTCACAGCTGTCACTATCAGTTCAGTTATTTTTCTAGGCAAACTTAAAGCTTGAAGCATAGAGAAATCATTGGTTCCTCTAAGTCCTGATTTAGTTTCATTTCAGTTCCACTTGTGTATACTGATTCATAGTTACTCTATGTCAGCGTACCTTGACAATGCTAGCGAAGTAAATGCAGTTAGTCTTTGACTATGCCTTTCACTTTAAAGGGAGAATTTTATTATGGTGTTTTTTTAAAGACCATATGATTTGTCGACTGCTTTTGGTCAAATATTTGCTGTTCTCATGGGAGGCCATGCAATACTGAATATGGCAGCCCATTGGTGGTATTCTCTCTAGAAGATGTGATGGTGTGTGTTTAGTTATAAAGTACATCAAAATTCTTTAGTTTGCTATAGTGCTGCCTATAATGACATGTAGGTATCTCATTGATAGATCCAGAACTGAGAGACATGGAAATGTAAATTCTTTCCATTCCTTTTGTGAAAAATAGTGAAGGTATTTTTGGCTTTCACCATAATAACAATGTTATAAGTATTTGATTTATAAGGATAACTAACCTTTAGTAAATTAGGAAACATAAGAAATTTCAAAGATAACAACTACTAGCAGCTATGAAGGAAGAACATCCGAGAAAAACAAGAGGGAGTTTCTCCAAAAGACCCCACGAATGATTAACAGAAGGAAACAGATGCATGGAGAAGGGAGCTGAACCTACCAGAAGGAAACAGATGCCCAGGAAAAGGGAACTGAAGATCATCGATCCTCAGAAACAATTGCCAGAAGGAAACATACAAATAGAAGAAAGATGGGACTAATGATAATCAATCATTTTAAACAATTACTCTGCTAAAATAATAACCACGTATGCAATATTGAATGTATATAAGACGTGGGTAAAGTGTTAGCTGGTGTGCCTCTGACTTGAGTCATGCACCCAGCGCTGTGCTTTTGCTTTATTGACTTTGTCCCTAGAATAAAATAAGTGCCATTTCTGTTTAAGGAATCTGGCTGTTTATTACACTTTGAACACAATGTCCTAGTGCAAATTCGTGGCATATCATAGCCAATTTCTATATACTCCTTGCAGTGATTCCCATGGATGGGCAGAGTAGACCAAGTAAATTCAAGAGAATTTAGTCAGAAACAATTGTGTGGCTCATCACTGGGTTGGTCTACAGGAAAATCTGATATAGTGCTGCCCGGGAAATTGATTACAGGTGAAAACAATTGACCCATATTTTTCAAAGTAGTTCATAGGTCAGTCAGCTTATTAGAATCAGACAATCTTATGTGTTATTCCTGGACTATTATTTTTTAGTTCTTGCACATCTCGGTCTGAAAGGTACAGAGGTGTCTTTCACAGATCACTTCTCAGATAGCGCACAGGTGTTTTCTTACACAAAAGACACACTTACCTCCAAAGCTGTCTCTTCTGGCGCATGCCAGTCAGTTTATCACAATATGTTAGATATATGCTTTTCACCTTCATCACTGAGTTAGAAATAACCTTCCAGATATTTCTGACCTTGCGTGTATTGCTTATAAAAAAAGCTCTTCTTTTATGGCATTTAGCTTTTTTGATAAAAAAAAAAAAAGAACATGTGTTTCCATGTGTCCTACAATAGCTCTTCTGTAACTAAGGCTTGGAAGATAACTTTGCATTTTGTTGTGGATTCTCTTGACTTTCAAGTGCAGAGAAATAATCGTTCTTTCTACACTAGTGTTTGAAATTCTGCCATTCACATGTAAAACATGGAAATCACTTTCATTTCAAAACTCTTTTCTTCAGTTAGTCCAAAGGTACTAATGTAAGACAAAAGTGGGAGAAAAAGAAAAACGAGAATAGCAGTCTAGGTTGGCTGATGCAGGGAAATGTAGAATATATTTCTTGTTGGCTGTCCCCTGAGTCCAGAGCAGCCCTGCCAGAAGAGATTATCTAACAGGCATGGACTGGAATTGAAGTAAGTGGTGGCTGCCTTAAATGGAATCCCAGTCTGTTTTGTAGGAGAAAGCTGACTTTCTGTAACCTCCCCTCAAGCTACGATCATTTGTCAAAATGCCCTTCTGGAATTGTGGAAGCCATTGCAGACTTGGAAGATGAATTTAACTGTGTTTGGAGTAAATTTGTCACTAAAGGTGAAATCCAAAAAAGTGTTGATTCAAGCGTTTGAAGAATGACTGGTGGAATTGAGATACTAGTTAATTGCAATTCATTAACTCCTCAGCTAACTGCTTCTCAAACACAGGGATCAACACTCTCATTGGGTATTTGTTTGTATTTAAATCTCCTTAGCCATGTACAGTTTTGCTTCTGGACATGGACAGACCTCACTGGCTCAGGCCTGATCTCTTATTTACGGAGCTCCCCTGCTTCAGACTGTCCCCAGGCCTGATCCAGTAGGAGTGCTCAGAGAAGGTCTGTCACGGACATTACAAGTCCTCTGGAGAGATACTGGTTTGCCAATAGTCTTTTTTTGAGCATAGCCATAGAAGAATCTAGTTGTGGAAGCAAAATAGTTAACATATCATCACCATCAGTAAAGAAACATTTGCAGCTAATCGTTTCACCACTCAGCAGGATTTAATTGACAAAGGAGTGAATTGTAAAAGGATGTATTGTCTAGAGCCTTCTTACCTGAAAAATTCCAATTGCTTCTGTTATTTACCATAGTGCTGCATATCTGAGGGTTTTGGTGAACAGGTCGTACAACCTAAAGGTTATAAACTCTGTAACTGCCTCATTTGGGTAGAGTCCATATCAGCAGAGCCTGACAAACTGCTGATGTTCTCTGTTCTCTCCTACAGCCATAGTAATAAACTGCTTCCGTTCTGACCTGATCTCAAGAGTATTCTAGTTTTTCTGCAACAGTAGAAGCTCCCTGCATAAGGCCTGCCTGTAGAGATCTCGCTGAGGAACAGGCATCCCATCTGCCTCAAAAGAATAGCAAAGCATTCTTTGTCTGTGACATTTTTAATTGCTGTTGAAACAATATCAAGGGTCAGGAAACATTAGCATTTCAGTGGTAAAAAGAGTGCATAGCCCAACTTTGTAACCCAGTTGTAAGCGTACTTCTCTGAACTTTGGATTCCAATCCATATTTCTGTAATTTGTCTTAAACAATCTTTGGGTTAAGAAAAAAAAAAAGAATCCAAAACAAGAAACAGTCTGCAAACTGCAGCACATGCACTATTTTAGCCTTGGTATTAACTATTTTATTTAATTTTCTTTAGCTAGAAAAATGGACTAAACATGGCATATAATAGTGTTTTTCAATACTCAGGCATTTTTAGAAAGATATAAGAAGAATAGCGAAAGAAAAAATAAAAAAATGGATTACTCAGTTTAGCTTTATATCATAATGCTGTCATGAAACCTTAAGGACGTATTGATTCTTTTGTGGGGAAATCAGAGTAAATGGATTTCATTTAGTAAGGGATTTACTTAACAGTACTTTGAGGACAGATCTTAATAGAAATGACATGTGCTGACCATTATTTAAATCTGCTTTTCTTAATAGCCATTCATTCTATTTGTATTTTTTTCCAGTCCTTCCATTCAATATATTTCAAAGTAAGCATTTCCAGGATGTCCAACACTGACAAAAAGAGAGACAAACTTCTGATATCTAAATTTCTCATGCTTAATATTTAATACAGTAAAATATATAGAAAGTATATGAAATTTTAAAGCTGTTGAATTCCTTTCAAGTTGAAAAAACTATGTTGCCAGAAAAGGAAAATTACTCTGTCCATTAAGTCTATGGGCAGAGATCAGGCATAATTTTTGTCATAGAGGAAACAGACCTACTTTCCGGGAACACTTCAAGTGTGTAGATATGTAGGAAAGATAAATCATCTCTTCAATTGTAATTCCCCAAGCTCTATCCTTTCCTAATCCAACTTTGCTCTTCTCTATGTTGTTTATCAAGCAGGGCATGATTTTTGTACTGATCTGTAATTTCACTTAGGCACATAACGTAAATGTCATCATTTCTTTAATTTAATTACAGCTAAAAAAGCTTTTCAGGGATACAATTTCCTATCAAAGTAAGGCAGTTATTTTTTTAAACTGATCATTTTCTAAAAATCTATTAATTCTTATAAAACAGAATAAAATGAATTTGTGAAATGTTTTTATGAAGGTCCTATTAATTCTGATTTTTTTGTCTGTGTATACTCTTGAAATACAGAATATGTTCCTTCTTGTCTTGTACAAAAAACCCACATAAAATAACATTCAATACAAAATGCAATGACAATATAAGCTGATTTGTAAAACAAGCATAAACATGATTACAGTACGAAAAAGCTGTCAGAGCCATACCTTTAAAAACTGCACTTTTAAAAACATTAACTGTAACACGTCAGAAACACCAATATTGGAATCTACCTAACAGAAAACAGGAAACATCCACAAAAACAAATCCCAAACTTTCCAAAGTTGAAATAAGATGGATCCAAGTGGCCTACTGCTATATATATGTGCCACATTCAAAGCCGAAAGAAATCTGTAAAAGTCTGTTGAGATCAATGGAGCTACGGTGTTTTCATTACTGTGAGAATTGTCTTCGTATGGCAACCACCAGGAAGTTAAAGTCACCTTTCAGTAGGTGTACTGCACATAGCAGCAAGATTTTCACACTTTTGCTTTACTCATAGATGTCAGTATATACTTCCACATTTATATTTTTAAAGTAAAGATTTCAAAATACGTGAGAGAGTCATTTCAGCCAAGTTTACTAGATGTTTACAGGAACATCTAGTGATCTAATACTTGCAAGATAATTTTCTCATTAATTAATATTTCTCTGGCACCTTGAAGTATAGACTGCAATAGTTTAAAACATATAACCATACTATAACTTTATCATCACAAGATGTAGACTAAGTCTTCATTCAGAAATTCATATTTCTGAAGTCTCAGTGATATTTAAGTGAACTTAGAAAGGGTTGCAATCAAGAGGTATAGTTAAACGATACTTTAGAGTTACTTTAGAAATACTTGTCTCTGATCCAACACTTTTGCCCTTATTCGCTGCATTTTTCCTAATAAATGAGGCTGAAGCTATGTTGCTATCATTCATTCCTTTATCTCAATGAGACTTACCTTTCAGTTCCTCAGGGAATGTGAATTAAATGTCTCTGTCCTTAAGAGAAAACCTTTATTACCCATCTGTTCCTCTCTTTATGCTTGAGGAAAAATACATAGCTGGAGGTAAGTCTTTGCTGTTCTTTCTAGCTGGCAGAGAAAATTGTTATGACTCCAACACTACTGGGTAGGATTCAGACCCAGATTTGTTGGTGTCTATGTTTCGATTGTCTACCTGTGAGTTGACGTGTAAGATTCCACTATAGATAGTCCTTGGAGATCTAGCACATAAAGTCTGTGAAGTTAGGATGAGATCTAGATGGAAAACCATTTGTTTGGTCAACTCTAAGATCCATTAACTATACTGACTAGATGTCTGCTGACTGTGATAACCATATACGCTTTCATATATACACACACATGTGTGTGTATATATGTGTGTGTATATATATATATACACACTTACATATATAGGTCTGAAATGGAATTACAATCAGACTTTACAATAATTTTTTGTCTGGTGGTGGATGTTACCTCAGACGTTGTACTACTCTCATGTATGCCCCTTTAAAGTATAACTTAATTGAGGGAATGAAATTTCCTTGAATTATCACCTTTAGTTCTTGCTGGGATCTCACTAATCTATTCTAGAAGTAGCACACCTGTGAGACACCAAGAAGCACAACATTAGCTGAGATCATAAAAAATAGATTGCTACTTCTAGAATGTTCATGTTTTGCTTTAGCAACCTGCCATCTCAAAGGCAACAGTAAAAGCTAGATAACTTTAGCTATAACAAAAAAAAATATGTAGTCTTTTGAGGCTGCTGTGTTGAAAAAAAATACTTGTGAAAGATATTTCACATTCATGAGGCTTTGGAGGGTGAGCACATACTGATCCCACATTGCTTTCTGTTACCGATCTATTCCACATCACCTTCTGTCTGGACTACTAAGCAATTCCCTGTAAGAACTTGTACTTCTGAATAATCCATACTGTCTTTCATTTCTGATGCTGCTGAAGCCTCTTTCTTGTGAGTAATTTGGGTCCATTCTGAAAACTCTGTAAGCTCTCAGCAGGCGCAGATGGCTGTGTGTTCATCTATTTGAGATGTTCTCCTCCAGTGATTTCTGTTTGTGCCTTCTGACAAAGAGAAAATATTTCTATTTGACACCAACTTAAGGGTAGAAGAGATGAAGATTAACTAGTCAAATGCTGATATATAAAGTATGGTTCAGCAATTTCACTTGCGAGAAACTATTAATGTAGTGTCTGTCATAAGTACCTGTAGAATGGATGAGCTGCTTAGGAGACCACAGATACTGCCAAATGGTGGTTGTTTTCATAGAATTTCAAGGAGAATGAGTGACATGTTAACATGTTCAAATTGCATATTTATCTACCACGCACTCATCTTCCATCAGATATTTTGTTACATACTAAAGGAAACACAGAAAGGTCTCATCACAGTGATGTGTCTCTATCAGATCCCAAATTTGCAATAGTCATTATGGTTATGAATAACTAGCAAGCTCCAAGGCATGTACCAACAAAATTATTCCTTCTCCTGCTGATAAAGATAATGCAACAGAGAATTTAAATCACAATAAATTATCATACAGAATACTTTGAATAAGATCTTAAATGGGCTATTATGTAAAAATCAAGACAATATATAGTTGCAAGTCTTTAGTGAATAAGATAATACAGTGATAAGGAAATTGCATGGCGCATTAGTAATACATCTCCGCAGTAACCAAGGTAAAAATGCTCAAGGAAGTCCATTAACAAGGCTGATCTACAATCATATGCTCTTTTTCAATGACATTTTAGGATCCTCCTGAAGAAACAGCACTTTTCATCTGATAAAGACTGTCAATGCAGCTTGAAAATGGCAAGAACATGTACTAACTATATCATACAAGTATTTTTCCCACAACAATAATACTGGAAGCATCAAGACTTGACTTTGTGAAGTACAGAAACAAGACAAAACTGCTCACTAAGGAGCAAAACGTCTTATCAAATGTTCTTATAATCCAGCATCCATTACCCATTAGTGAGTTCTCAAACCAATCTGGTCTAGGAAGTGCAGACATGGAGAATAAAAGCATGGTGAGAGCTAGAATCAGAAAATGTGATTGACAACATTACAATGTAAGAGAAGGAACATAAAATTACAGTGAGAAAATATGCACCTTAATTAAAATCTTAAAACCTCTATTTCACCTATACCCAAAATAGGGCAAGATGGGCTTTGTCTGTTAAAGATTGTACTTTTTTTAGAGAAAATATTAAAGAAGAAATTTCAGATAGCATTTCATAGGAATAATCTAATTTTTCACATGCAATTTTATAAAACAAACCCAGAGAAACAATGTAATTTCACAGAAAGTACGTAAGTCAGAACAACAGTTGCCTTCAGTTACATTTGTCCGTCTCACAGTATCAAGCATCTGGATTACTCAGCTGTACGAGCATCCAGCAACCATGTTAGTGTATGGTAGTGTTAATTAAATACAAACAAATGCTCAGTAGAGAACTGTTTTTATAAAAAAGTAAATGAATTCTGCAATACAGTTATGCAACTTGATATTTTATCCTTAGGCACATGAGCTCATATTTCTCTCTTTATAAAATGAAGAACAAAATAGTCAAGAACATCTACAGGTGTTTTCATAAATTCCTCATTAAAAATAAATAGGAAGGCAAATAGGAAGAAACGGTGAGGTCGGAAAGGGTGGCAGAGTTTTGGGATTCATGAACAAAACAAACCTCACTGATACCTTCCTGCAGTTGACCCTTATTGATTTCTGCATTCATGAATCAATTGGCCATACATTCACAAGCACATTTCTCTTCACAGGGCCTCAGGAAAATTTTCATTCCTCTTGAAGAATCTTCACATTAGGTATGAAATAATTTGTACCTTTATAAAAAAGATCCCTGCAAGTGGGATCCATTGGCTCTCTACAGAGGCCTGTCCATTTATGCTTCATAAGTGCAGTTTGACCTTCTGTCCAGTGGGGCCATTGGTTTGTAATTCCCAGTTTCTATACAGGAATATAAACTGCTCTGTGCAAAAGACTTCCATGATTTCTCTTTTCACAGCAGAGAGAACTTTTTGCCCATGTTCAGATTGTACATATCTTGGACCATCAACCTCGTGCAAAACTCCTTGCCCCACTACGCCTGTCACAAACATACCTGTGAAATTGAGTTCAGGATTTGAATTTTAGAACAACAAAGCAGGCATAAACGGTTTGGGGAATATTTAATGGCAATGGCTCTAAACTGAGGTAATGAAAACATTTAAAGAGTCAGGGGAAATATCTTGGCACTGAGGTTTATTAGATTGCAGAATAGTTTCCCAAAGTGATCGTGCTTACAGAATATCCATTTCAGCAATTTAGTAGAAATACAGGGGCATGCAGGGGGAGTATCCCTGATTTGGGACTTTAACAGGAGGCATTTAAATAATCAAACAGCTTTATTGGGAGATCTATGTTTAAATAATGGGTTAGCTGTCCAGCATTATTACAGAGGCTTCAGTGTCTTTGATTCTTATGGTTCACATATAGGAAATAGGAGACTATCCAAAATAATCTGCAGTTTTGTTTAAAGGATCAGAAAAGAACAATGACCCCAAAAGAGTTAGAGTATGCCCTAGAGTTAATAAGTATGTCAGCAGATATTTGCAAACTTTCCTCATACACCTCACCACTGACCTCCATTAGCATTTTCATTCCAGTTCAGTGCTTGTCCTAATCATGCCAAATTCTACAGTACTTCTGTGATTCCACTATTTCACTAGAAAACTGGCCAAGAAGGTAAAACTAATGTCACTGATAATCTAATTACGTTGTACTTTTTTTTTTAACCAAGGCTTATAGAGGACTGAATATGTTCAACAAATTCATATGGATTAATTAAGCAAATTTTGTGTCTTTTCCAAGACTTAATAAGAATTAATTGTACAGGATATAGCTTTAGGCATGGAACTGGCAATAGTAATATGTATTTTTACCATTAAACCGGAAATCTTCCCCAATTCATGCAAAATAATACCCTAAGTGTGAAAAACATACCATTTTTCATCTTATATTGTCGTATTTCATCTTATATATTTAAGATGTGAAATGCCTGCATAGGGGGCAAATCTCATGCTACAGTCAGCAGTACCTCGTGTGAAAATGCTACACGGCCTCAGCCTGGTTTTAGTGATATATAATTTTTTTTTTAAAAAGCCACAGAATTTTGCTCTTATTTACAAGAAAATCTTGACCCTGGTGCAAGTGAAATAAAAATAAATCACAGTCTACCTCTACATCCCTTGAAACCCTGGGTACACTTAAGCATGGCTTAACTTGAACACTACCACGCAAACTTTAACTCCAGAATCATCGCCTATTGTAATTAGTGAGAAAAATACCACAACCTTCAATGCCTTCAATTACGTTAATTTTAAAGGGAATGTCAGATAGTATTTATATTGATTCAGAGAGCCTAAAAAAACAGACCCTTTCAGATAGTCTAATAGATCATAGAATCGTATAATATGTCAAGTTGGAAGGGACCCATAAGGATCATTAAGTCCAAATCCCTGCTCCTCACAGGACTACCTAAAATTAAACCATATGACTAAGAGCATCATCCAGACACTCCTTGAACTCTAACAGGCTTCGTGCCATGATCACTTCCCTGGGGAGCCTGTTCCAGTGACCAACCACCCTCTCAGTGAAGATCCTTTTCCTAATGTCCAATCTGATCTTCCCCTGATGCAGTTTCATACCACTGTTTGGTTAATCAATGTATGACATCTACTGGATGCTAGCAAAACCTTAAACATTAAAACTAAAACAAGTAAAAGGTTTGTTTGAAAATAATGAGTTTCCTTTGAAATTGTGAGAAATTTAACCACCTACGGAGTAAAAAATGGATATAGAAGGCAAAAATGAAGAATGTTAGTCTGGGAGTTGGTTTATCTAAAATTATGCATAATTATGTTACTTTATATTTCTTCAGATCCATTTATCCTTGACTTTCATCCCTTTCTGATCCCTTTTTACCCAGTGGAAAACATACCACTGTATCTTTTGCATGGGAACTACAGGTATCTTCCTATTGTCAAAAGGAGGTATTATTTCTTCAGCAGAGTTGGTCTGTTTTCACTATCTTGTAGGTCATTAGGAACTGTTCAATCAATGCTGTGGATTTGTTCAGCTGACAGAGAGTTATAAGAATAGGCTATTATCTTTGGGGTGCTTGTTCTTAAGAGCTGTTTGAATTGCATGTGCAGAAATCATCCTTTTAGTGGTACTCTTCTTAGCCTTTATTTGCAAAGGCAGAGAAAGTGAGTATTGTCAGAATGACTGTTTCTATAAGAAAGGAAAGGAATAGTTGATTTGCTTTTGGAGAAAATTGTAAAATACTTCTGCGACTAAACATTTCTTGAAATTTTTGTGGTTTTGTCTCCTTTCCCAGATCATATGAAAACCCAATGATTATTTCTGTCTCTCCCTTTCCTTCCTTCCTTCCTTCCTTCCTTCCCTCTCTTCCAGTATGAAATAAAGTATTGAAAGAAAAGTTAAGCAGGAAACTTTTGAAAATTTTTAATGACCTGTAGAGCAAACCTGTTAATTCAGGAAGTATCTAGATGCAGTATTTTCATGCAGACCCAAGGATACAATATGCAAATAATGCCACTTCCTGACAGGAAAGATGACAAAGTAAGAAATTATAAGGATAGGAACATAGGCCTATGCTGTCAGTAAAGACAGGAGGAAAATAATGTCATGGAAATTTCCAGCCTGGTATCAAATAAAAAAGATGAGAATAACATATTTTAAGTAGCAATTCACTGTCTTCTGGACAAGCCTCTCATCTTCCCTGATAAGTATTTTAAAACACATTTACTTTGACAGGCACATCTAACTAGGTGCCTAAAACAATCTGATTTCCAGTCTCAGAGCTCTTATAAATGCTGCTGCTGAATGATAGCTGCTCCCTATTTTCTAATTTGCAGACTGCACACATTTGTTCTTCTGGTTGGAGGAAGGAATCAACTGATACTGACACTTACAAGAAAACTCAATTGTCAAGGCCAGCATTTATATTCAGCTCCACAGTTGGCACTGCAGTTTGTCAATCCACAGCTTATTGTGTCTACCAGGCCATTAATCTGTACATGACATTCTTCTAAATTCCGGTTTTAAGAAAAAATATTTTTTCCTATTCATGTTCATTCTCAATTTTAAGTATTAATGCACTACCATACACATTTTTACAGGCTTGGATCCATACTCTGAAGAAAAAGCCTAGAGTTAATCAACTTAAAACTGCCAGCCTGGGATAACTGTAGTTGAACACGGTGGTGTGGGAGAGGAGGAGAAGCAGCAATCTTTTGTTACGCGTGTGTGAAAATGTGTGAAAAGCACTACCTAGGGAAAACTGAAAGTCTCGGATCCACTGAAGCTCACTTTTAGTTCTGAGTTATACGTTTTGACATAAATGAACTCGTTAATAAAAATTACTATAAAAATTGTTTTGATATTTCTGTTGTTGCTTTTGGTTGTTTTTGGGTTTTTCTTTGGTTTTGTTTTTTTTTTGTTTTTTTTTTTTTTTTTTTTTTTTTTTTTGATGTTCTTTTTTTTTTTTTAATTTTGCTTCTGTTTCAGCCTACAATGATTAAAAGAAACCCAACCAAAGAAAAAAAAAAACAACCAAAAGCCAAACAGGAAAAGGTTTGAAAGAAAGCACAGTGAAATTTTTTCTCACACTGGTCCCAAAATGAAGCTGTTAGAAGGATGATATTAAGAAAGAGCTACTGAGAGTGAGAAAGTGCAAGCAACAGACAGTATCTGATTAGATGTCTCCAAAAAGGAACTGAGTTTCACTAACAGGATTTCACAGGATCAGGTAGTTTTTTGTTGCAGCTTTAAGCTGTCCTGGAAAAGTCTTTTCTGAGCCTCTTTAAGTTGAGGGAGCAGGCTCGGTTAGGAAAGAAATAGTTTAAAAGAACATATACAAACTGAGTGCCGTTTCCAGCTCAACATCTTCTGTAATATATGAATATAAGGCTACCTCTAAAATTTACATAAGATTTTTCCCACTGTCTGTACTAAAGCTCAGACAAACAAAAATGCAACCTGTGCTTTCAACAATGAACTTATTTTGTACAGATTTTCACCCGAAGCAGCTACACTTTTGTAAAGGGTCATTCACTGCCTAGGGCTCTCCTGTAATTATTTGTCCTTGGTTTATGTGGTAAACAGATTATGCATCTGACTAGGAAGATGGATAAAACTACTGCCAGACAGTTAGTTTGCTAAAAGGCTTTGAGAAATAGAGCAAATATGGAAATTTGTTTCTTTAAAAGTTAGAAAAGGATATGAATTGGAAAGATGCAGCATGGATTAAGACCTAGATAGTGGAGATTTTTAGATTAATTCACTGGAGTTTGTATATATGATTATACTTCTCTTACCAGGGAACTTAAGGAGTGAAGAAGCACTACATAAAAATAATGTTTTCTATGCCAAATTAAAATCTGGAATAAACCCCAGTGATAGTACATTTCAGCGACATGGATCACTGTTGTCTTCTGAAGAAAATACTGAAATAATGTTGTATGACTATCTAGGGACAAAGGTGTTGTTAATTAAAAAATCTTCAGAAAAAAATGTTCATTGAAACCAAAAGGAAAATGGAAATTTGCCAGTATATGTGTTCTGCAGTATGAAACGGTGTTTGTGCGTATGTGTGTCTGCAGCGGAGTATTGAAAAGTCTGCTTTTAGTGCCCCTTTTTGAAAAAGTGTCCTGAGGTTTGCTTTCTTAAAGCCTGACCTTCAAAGCTTGGTCAGTGGTTACATTTAAAAACTCAAGTGTGGGTTTGTATTCAGGTATTCTCAGTGCTCCCAGGCTTAGATAAAACCAAGAGGAGACATCATTACTCTGGAACAACTTTTCAAAACACCTCTGAAAAAGTAAGGTGCTGACTACAGACGTTATGATATTACCAGTTTACATATCAGTTAAAATGTTTTGATCTTTTCCTGATCCTAGCTCCTGCTGGTTTAATATCTATTGATATATCTCTACTAGCCTGGGGCATCTCATTTTCTTCCCACCTAATATTGTTCTGTTCTTTACAATTTTAATAAAGCATATAACAAAAACACTTGAGAAACATTAGTGACAATTTATTAGTAAAGACAGCATATTCATTTGAACATCTCCAAATGTTTACTCCAGTGACTAAATTAATGCTTGATTTCAGCTTGATTTGCAATTTCAGCACACACTGCAAGACATTGCCTTTCACTGCATGTTTACATTTAACTTTAATTTGTGCATTTACTAAAACATGTTTTTTCTTTCATTTAGAAAGCAGAAAAAAACCAAGAGGTTTCTGTTGCAAGTTAAGAAGTCTATTAAACACGCAAAGCTGAAATAACAATGTTCTGCTATTTCTCCCTTTGGCTAAATAATGCATTAACGGGCAAATGCTAAGAACTAAATTTTTTCAGAGGGACTTCTGAGAGAAGAAATCCTGACAGAAACGTAACCTTGACAACAGGAATGTAATCTTGACAGCATGATTTTATTATGAATCAACAATAACAATATCTTTGGCTTTTACTGTACCAAGGTGTAGACTGTTAATAATTTACGACTTGAGTGGGAGTTTATGGGTAGGTGCGGGTGTCCTGGTAAGCTTACAGTAATAATTATAACAATTCCAACAAATGCAGTTCTACTACTTTGTGATTGTCACACAGATTAAGTCTTTATTTGAAGCAGATCTACACAGAAATACTGCTAGTTCTAAACAAACTTAAGGCAGGTAGCATATATTAGCCTAGACACAAGAATTGTGATATTTCTTAGTTTAAGGAATATGGCCATTCTTACATGCTACTTAAGGAAGAAAAGGTGAAGTTGAATTGATAAACCAGTTATCTCCTTAACCTGACGTGTTCCCCAGCATCTTCTTCATCCTAAGGCTTGACATCCTCCGGCAATTTTAAAGAAATATCTTGTTACAGAAAGCAATGGCCGATTAAAACAAAAATCACAACATTGTTTCCTCTACTAGTTTTGTAGCAAAGACTCCTTAATGGTTCCAAGCTCTCTGTACATCCAGCCAGTCTTAATAATTTTCTGGAACTGAGTTTCTGTTGAGTGTTGGCTGACTCTTAGTAACCAATGATTAAATGGTTAAATACTGTTTGCTGAGGTCCTCAACCATCAGATCCTACAGCCCAAGTGCCCCAGCACACTACATGCTCTCTGCAGGATGAATGGAAATTTAGTGGAAATTCTGTGAGTACTTGTAGTCCTCAGTTGTTAGTATCATACCTTTAAAGAAACTCATAACATCTTTTTTTTTTTTAATTTTCCATTTCTGAATGGAACAAAAATTTTCAGTTAATGTATGTTTCTGATTATATTAAATGGATGTTTGCACTCTCTTTAGAAAGCAGCTGTGGTATGACAAGGCTGAACTAATAAAAGACATGTCTGAATCCCCACTAATCAGAACATAGGATGCATAAGGATGAATGCACAAGGATGAATGCACAGGAATGGAAGTTTGACATTTTCAGCTGCACAATCACTGCTTGAACGGCTTTGCCTGACCTCCTGTGTTCTTGTTTTGAAATACGTAAGGAAAAAGAAATATTTTTTGGAAATATTTACAATGTAACTATTTAATATTATGTGGCTTCTTCGTGTTCCGTCTGAATATTGGAGGCCAGATTCTCTGCTGGTTTTACCTCCCAAGGTTAAAAACCCACAAACTTCTTTAAAGTGCTTTCCAGATTGTGGCTCTAATTGTTTCGCGTAGATGCTACATGAGGACAACTGAAAATTCTCTATCCCTTTTCTTTTTCAAAGGTATATAATAAAAGACTGAAAGCTTTTAAAGTGTCCAGAACATCAATGAAATATTTGCCTCCACACTAAAAATAAATTATTTCCTGTTTATTAATGGTCAGAGTGCAGCAGACATGGCAATTCTATCACCAGTTTTTTCACGGGTCAGCTTAGGCTCCTAGAAAGCCCCGCTTGCACTGACTCTGCGTGAACTAGGTTAGAAACCCAACCGAGCAGTTACCTGTGAACTTAGATGAACCATGGAGTAGGACCAGACATTTACCATATCTGCCATTGCGTCATATTTTCACTGTGTTTCACTATGAATCATATACCACTATATGGACCTTCTTGTTGGTGATGTATTATTATTTTAAAGATACAAAAGTATGGCTTTTTAGATTTACTTAATTTTTAAAGCAACATGTAAAGCCATTTTCATGCATACATAAATTTGGGGTGGAAAACAAAATTCGTTACAACAATAATCAGCATTGTTATGGCTGAATGGAATAAAGAACTATAGAATCCTTAAAGAGACAAAGCCATTTGTGTTATGTTTTATTTTGTTAAGCTTAAAAGCAACTTTTACATGATAGCTTTATAGAGCAATTATAATAAAACACAAGCAGTGTTTTGATGACACTGCAATAGCGAAGCATCATTTCTTTCACTGGTTTCGGAATCAGAACCTTTTTTGGCCACATTCTGTTCGCATTTCACATGCATAATACACCTATAGTAGTCTGAATTTACAGCATTTATTTATCACGGGCTAAAAAGATGAGCTAATGTCTAATTTTCTTCACAATTTATGCTTTCTCAATATGTCAAGCAACAACAATACTCTCCAACAGAGTTGGTGTATGAGGCAGTAGCTAACTCATAGACTAACTGACTATTGTTTATCCATATACACACAAGTAATGAAAATCTTAAACTGCAGATTCTTGGGTTTTTCTTTTTTTTTTTTTGTTTGTTTGTTTTGTTTTGTTTCATTTTTCTTTGCCTTTTGAAACAAATTAATCGTTTACTTCCCTTTATTACCAAAATACACTTCTCCCTTTGCATTTCCAGAAGTGAGGGAGAAACATAACAAATTACTCTATAGAGAAGAAATACACGGCTGTTAAGCTCAGTTCCTTACATAGACTTCCTTATAATTTATTGCATGACAGCACTTTACTGAGAGGCATTCCATTGCTGAAGATGCTTCTGCTTAAGAAAAATGGTTATTTGATAAGTCTTCTCTGAAAAAAAAAAAAAAAATAATAAAATTGTTTTCTTTGAGTGTTTTTTTTTGTTTGTTTTTCCTTCATTTCTTGCAGAACTTGGATGATGGGTGTGTTAGTTGTCCAAGATTAAATTAAATATGGAGTGTATATATATTACACCTATAATTTAGGAGCTTCAGTAATACCCAATGAAAAGTATGTCAGAAATTATGACATGACATATAAAATGAATATTCTTTTTACTTACAGCTGTCTAGGTTTAATCAAAAAAGAAAATTCAGCACTTTCAGCACTCACTGATGCAATATTTGTGAGTGTGGACGTGGCACTCTACAATACTTTCTACCTTCAGCTTCCCTGGAAACATCTGCCCCATTAGCAAAATTTTCAGAGATATTCAGTACTTATGTGCTTAGGGAAAATATCCATCTGCATATAACAAAACAAACAGACAAAGCAGCATTATCTGTGCTTTTAACTGGGGAAAAAAAGACAATTAAATTCACTCCAAATACATGTTTCCTTGTAAATGCCCCTGTCACTGAAAAAAATTTATCTTGGACACTGGAGTCAGTAATACAAGAAACCAGTCCTGGTGGAAAACACATCTTCCCTTTTTCCAGCAGAATTTTATATCTTTACCTTTCCCTGGGCTTCATTTAACGTCTGGTGAATTGTGGCTCAAGCTCTTTATTTCTGCTTTGTATGTTTGATATATATTAGTATATACTTTCTGTGTATAGAAAGGATATTGTTGTATGTTTTTTGATGATATTGTAGGAAAGCAGAAACTATACAGATAAATTATATCTTTTGAAGATGAGTTAAAATTCTGAATTTCATCTCACAATTAGACACTGAAAGTGTGTATCAATACAAGTAGTTAAAACAAGTAAATGCGCCTCAGACTTTCATTTTCTAATATTCAGTGGAAATCATGCTTATTACTGATCACAACAAGAAAATAATAACTTTTCAAAGGACTGCCTTCAAGATGTCAATGTGTTTGATTTGGCTGCTGCTGTTGTTCTTTAGTCATTTTGGTTTGGCGGGAGTTTTACCAGTGTTTAGTCTTTAGATTTGAATCTACAAAGTCTGGTAGGTATATTTAATGGCATTCACTATGCATTATTATAAAGCACAATTTAAAATAATAGTAGAAAGTTCAATGGGAGAAAAGCTTTGATGATATTTCAGTTTCATTTATTTTTTGCTTTTTCTTGGCTTGTGAAGGCTATTTTGCACTATTGCATGTGATGCACTTTTGTACCAAGAAGAAAAAGCCAAGTGAATGGTCATTTTTGCTAAACTAGCTAAACATGTAGATTAAAAGCATGAAGATACATTATCAATGTTAAAGTTTATATAAAGTAACCTTCAAATGAGCAGTAGCTGGGTGTTTAGTTTGTGGATAAACATTTGAATGTGAGTATGCTTTGCTGAAATGTAATCAACTTTTGTAGATGTTAAGATTTCAGGGAATTTTACTTCTGGGATCTTGAGAAAACTAATACCTTATTCTAAGACTGAAGAATATGGTTCCCAAGCTTTTATCAGTTTCTTTAAGCTCCCTTATTATTATTACCACATGCTGAAAATGAAAATAACGATCGGTCTCTTCTAAGCATTTGACTACTGCATCTTTAGCAAAATCTCCAGGTACAAACTCTTCAGTACAGAAATAAACATGGCAAAATATTGGAAGAAACAGATGGAGAATTTACATGCGTCTCTGGAAGAAAATGATATTGCAAAGAAATAGAAAGAATGATTTTTCTACATTGTTGTATGTGACAGGTCCAGAAGCTTTGTGAAACCTTGGAAACAGTCCAGTGTGAGCAAGATTAATGCTATTATAATGGTAAATAGTCATTCTAATGGTTACAAATACAGTGTTCCTTGCACAAATAATACTAATAGCAGATACGTTTTCTTTGTAAGAAACAGGGTCCAATTGGGATACTGAAAGTCCTAGAAAAGTGTCAGGTTTCAATTCAGATATGTAATTAGCTGTGCATCACACAGCTATGAGGTAACGTATTGTCAAAACAACCCCTTTGGGGCAGGGTATGTTTTCATTTTTCAGCCAGGAAGATGAGGGACAAACATTAAGTGATTTAACTGGGTGAGACTCATCTCACCCATGCTTAGATATCTGCCCATCCCTGCCAATGATCTTCCCCCACCCTGCCCACAGCCCAGGACCACACTTCAGCCCCCTGGGGCCGTCAGTCCCTGTCTCAGCGATGCCACAGCAGGGTGAGTCTCCAGCTCCCCATGGCCCTACCCTGCCTGGCCATGGGCCATGCTGAGGCAGGCCCACCTGTGCAGGCTGACAGACTGCCCTGGCCTTGGTCTGACCCTGTCCTCACGGAGGTGCCAGGGATGGGGCTGCTCCGATGCCCCAGCTGCCCTGCTTCCTGGCTGGGATGTGGGATGGGACCTGGCTACTAGGTCCTGCTCTGCCCAACGCCATGGGGACCTCCCCTGCTCCCACTCCCCAGGGAGCTGCCAGCCCTCATGGCACCATGACACTGCTCTTAAAGCTAGGTTTCCTATATAACATGTGGAGACAAAGCATCAGCATGCTGACTGAGGACTGATTTAAAGTGCCATAGTGGCACCAGTCTGCCATTTAGTTGACTGTCCTGGCATTGGTGTTGCCTTTTCCCTATGTGGTGGTGACACCAGACTGCATGCCCTATCTGATTCTTACAGGGGAACCTTAAACTGGCACAGCTCCTATATAAACATCCTCTTTCATTTCGTTTCTTCTTTGATGCAACTTGCAATCAACTTTTATGTAAAAATGACATCAAGTGATTTAAAAAGTTACTGTTGGGTTCATCAACAGCTACCTGAAGCAGTGGCTGGGCTGTATGAGAGTTAGGTGCCCAATTTGCCTGAATTTTCATGTATGTTTAATGGGATATACATCTCTATTTTCTTTACAAATTAACAACTTTGAGATTTTTCCTTTGTAAAGGATTTCTCCCTAGTCCCAGTCCCCTTGATAGCTGTTTTACCATCACATTTTTCTTTGTCTTGTCTCTGGGAACTTGATTCAGTTTCCCACACAGAAGTGTCTAGTGATATTTGAAATGGCCAACAGTATCACACTTGGCCTCCAGTTTCAGGTTCAGATGGGAACATATCCATCAAAGGTCCTTTGTTGTATCTACCAACCCAAAATCGATGTCTCAGATGACCTAAAATGCCCCAGGTTACGGCAGCTGCCCACAAAGACAACTAAATAAATTCAGACCAGTCTCTTGTCATCATCAACTTTTCTTACTTTTTTTTCCTGTTGACACTCTCTTTGCTGAAAGCACATGTGGAGATTAAGACACAGCTATGCAGCTTCACATATGAACAAGGCGTGTGTGGTCCCATTATAGACAGTGGAGTCACAGATCTTTGAAAGAAATTCAGCTGATCAGTTGCTAAAGATACCTGTCCCTTGACACTTGATGTCATTTACATATTTTGGAACTGTCTGTGACATCTATTTGCTGTTTTTCCAACAATCACAAGTGCCTGTAATAACAAGTAATGCACAAGACCATTTCACTTTATTACCAGATATAAAAATCAGCATAACAAGGCACTATACCTGGATGATTATTTTTCTGTTCCTGACCTCACCAGCCAGACCCGCTCTACTCTAATGAGGTGGATTCCTGCAGTTCGCACAGTATTTTTTCAGAATTCAGATCCCATCTTCTTTGTTCATATGCTTATTTTGTATAAGCTTTTTGCCTCCAGATAACAATATCAATGGCATCTAATAGACTTCATTCAAATTTCTTTGTCGTGGAGGAATTCAAAGAGAGCATATTTATATTTATGCTTCAGTTTCTTCCCTGAGAAATTCTGAGTCTGCAACACTTTTTGACACAATATCAATTGCCCTTATTTTACATTCTTTCATGTTTAACTCTTTGTATAATAGTATACCATGTATAGTAATAGAATGTCTGATTGACTCTTCAACTAGGGAACAGGTAAGAAAGAAAGAAAATAAACGTAATACTTGGCAAGTCCATTGGAGCAAAGCATAATCCATATACAGAAAATGACTGCAGGCTCAAAGAAATAGTTGTTTCCCTTACAAACCTCTATCTTGTGTAAGCCCTGTCTTATATCTGTCAGTCAGCTGCTTCTCTTGCATACTGTAGTATATACAGGGGCATTAGGCCCCTGTATTTATAACTGAGTTTTACCTCAGGCATGTGTTTAAGGGAGAACTGAATAAATAAGTGCTTTGAATCGTGATGTGAATCCCACCATTCGTGTTTATTCCTCAGAACAGTATTTGCCTTTTTCTTTGCAAACACCCCCAAAAGTTGTTGGTCGTGGTTGGTGTAAAAATATTAGTAGTTAGAAGTTCCGAGCATGCTAGAATCTGTTTGTTATCACAAAAAAATAGGTCAAAATCCATGAGGTAAAATTGTGTTATTCTCCGATACTGCCCACAAAGTTCTAACTGAATTTGAAGGATTTCACCTACTGTCTCTGAGCTGACAATCACACAGACGGCAGCTAAGCCTTCTAAACGTGGCGAAGGAGAAACAGACACAAGTAAGTAATAGCAGAACACAGTTACTCAAGCAGTCACCCTTATTTTTCTTGGTTTTTATTTACCAGACAAAATACTGTTTTCAACAGTAAGAAAGACTAAACAGAAAAAAGTTACCTGAAACTATGCAGAAAATGATGCATTTAGTAGCACCAAAAAATCTCCAGTGAGCTAGTTTTATTTTTTGTAGTACTTGTCACCGTGGTAGCGAAATGCCTGTAACAGAAAGCAGCATCTATTAAATGTATCAGATAATGGATCCTCACAAGCTGTAGCAATACAGAAAAAAAGTAAACAGCTTTACTATTAATCTGTTGCCCTAGTAAAACAGACGGACGTTTCTTGAATTTGTTAAAGGTAGAATGGATGTAAATTGTAGAGTTTTGGTAAAAAAGACTCAGGGAATTAAATCAGTTCCTTTGAAATGCAATAAAGCCTGAGTTTTCCCCTATTCTGTACAGGGGGATTCTAGATGTCTGCTTGAGCACCCTATGTAAAGTACCCTCCTCTTAATTGTAGCCTGTATAAATAAAGAAAAAGTAAAATAGGTGTCACGATATTAACTAAGAAGGAAAAAAAAATCCTTTCAACTTTTGACAAAGTAATTTGTAACTGCAGCTAGAATCAGCCTGACCTAACTATTTCATCTCTGTTAAACTATTTCATAAACAGGAGCTGAATCTTTGACATTTACTTCTCAAAATGTTTTTTATTCTGCACTTGAATCACACTCTCAATTCCACATTTATTTTATAACTAACATGGCTTTATAGTAATAATTATCTTCAAAACTGCAAAGAAGATTTCCTGCAGAAAGCTGATTTTGAAGAACCACCAAAAAAATCCTTCTTTCTATAATATCATAGTTGTAGGAGCAATTAATTGTGCAGATAATGAAAGACTGGTTTCTAACCATGCTCCAAATTCTCCCAGTGAAGAGGCTTTCCAGAAGGCATTTTTTTTTTTCTGTGTTATATGCAATAAATTGTCATATCTGGGGAGCAGAAATGGTTAAAAAGCTGCATGAAAGAGTGTGTTTTGAAACCTATCCCTTATTCTGAGCACCTAGGCTATAACTGAAACTAGAGATTAAAGCAATTACTACAAGTATGTGTTATAGACTCTAATAGAAATGTGGCCTGATAAATACCACTGTAAAATAAATATCGCAGAAGATATAACTCCTTATGGGTAACCAAATTCTGGGAATAAATTTGTGTTTTTAAGCCTGGATGAGCAGAAATGGGAAACAGCAGAAACCTGCCAGGCAGTTTTGAGAAGAAAATGAGCAGGTTAACTGCCATGTCCAGCTAATATATTCAAAGTACTTTTCCTTCTGTTGAGTTGTATAGGTTGCTGCAATATGACATTTCTACCCCTGCTCCTCCCTTTTTGATTTATTGGGTGAAATAGACCTGCTGAGATAAAAGTAAACATAAAAAAGGAATGTTTTCAGGTAATGAAAAAAAAAAAAAAAAGAAGAGCAAATATTTTATCAGTGGAGAGTAGCCATTCTTCCTTTCAGGTCGGTATTACTCTCTCAGTATATCCCCACAGTAGAATAAGAAAAGAGGTATTTTGGTCCCCAAATCCACCAGAATATGATGGGTGTTTCTGAGTTTCAGGTAAATAATATTGCAGGAAATATCTGATCACAGACTTCTTAGAGAAGACCTGATTTGCATTGTCCTAGATTAAAGTATAGGCATAGGGAATTCAGGTCTGCGCATAGTGCCCAGTATAGACATACCTATATCATATTTGCAAGCTATATTCTGAGGGCCTGTGTAATTCAGGAAATGTACACTCTGTTTTTATCTGCGTAATAACCAAAGGATAATGAATCCAAGCCACAATTCAGTAAAGTGAGAGAGGAAGGTGTGACTGGAAGAGCTTCAGCAATGGTAGGGTTTTTTACTGAGTTTTTCAAATAAAAGCTACATATTTATTTTTCTCAAGGGAGATCCTCAGGGAATAATGGTGGAATCTGGAAATTTTTTATGGGCTGAGACATGCCTCTAATAGTGTTCTATCTATATTAAACACAGGTCAGGGAAAAACTGAACTATGACAGCAAAAAATATTTATTTGATCCGTTGCTATATTTCATCCTATACCTTGTTTTCTGATAGCTTTTCCCCTTTCTTTCCAATCTGATGAATCCATTTATCCTTGTTTCCTCCATTATTCTTTTTTTCCAGTGAGCATCTTTTTTATGATTAATTAATATGAAGAAAAGAAAGTGGATTTTCTGGATTTTCTGCTTTGAAATGTAAGAATGCTTCTTAATTTCCAAGACAGGAATTGGAAGTTTCCAGTAAAAAGGCAGATATAGAGCTCCAACAGCAGTGTGTCCCTGTTTTCCATGAACACAGCATCACCAAGAAAATCTGAATCCTGTCTTTCTAAACTGCAAGTCACATCATTGTTTGATACTTTTCCAAAAGGACATAGTTTCCTTTTAACCAAACTTTTTTAAAAGGATGTGTACTTAATTTTAACTTCATACAGAAATAACCTGCTCTATGCTGCAGCACAATCTCTCCTCATCTATCAAATGTAGTGTGGTTCATTTAATCATATAATTTAAAAATATTATTGTTGTTCGCTTATTTGTGTGGTTTTGCCTGCTCTGCTTAGTTCAACGGGATCAAAAAAACCCAAACAACTGAACAAAAAAACCCCCAAACTCAAAGAAGCATTAAGGAAAGACGCTTAGAAAGAGGAAAAACAGAGTTGTGGTGGGTGTTCCTCTTAGTATTTAACAAATGCTGTCATCTGCATAGGAATTCCTCCAGTGCTGTGGACTACAAAGAAAATGAGGGGGTAGCTAAATATGCAGAGAAGATAAAGAGCTCTGCTATATGTATATTTTTCTGTATTCAGACTATTATCCCCGCTGAAAAAAAGAAATCAGGATGAGTTTATTACCAACCTATCTGTGCTGAAACCAGCCCATTTGTGCTGGAACTACCAAATAAGCAGCATCTGCATGTGCACGAAAGTGTACACATGTACATGTTTTTTTGTGTGTAGATGAATAGGTAAGCTGGTGGCCTTGTAACCATTGTAAGGAAAGAGAAAGATAGCAACTGCATCATCACAATCTTCGTGCTGTTGGCAGTACAAACTGGGAGCCCACTGAATCCAGCAGAAGTCCAAGGGAAAGGATTCTATCACAACTCCCATAAAGTGGATGAAGGGTGCCCATCAACTTGTGCTTGCTGCTGCTGTGGGCTGAATTATCATCCCTAGTCTTTCAGTGCTTGTAGACATGATGGCACTGAAAGATTCTCTCTGCTCTCAATGTTCACTTCCAGGCTGCACAGCATCTCTTAAAGACCACATCCGTGATCTATCTCACAGCAATAACCTGGTCCCTTTGGGGGCAGTGACAAGCTATGCGCTGATTACATTGCAGACTGCAGTGCACCATATGTATAAAATCAAAAAAGAAAAAACCAAATAAAGACAAAATGGGATCACATGCCTCAATATGACTGCCAATACAATACTTAATTGCTATCGAATTTTTTAGCCACCACTAATTTTGGAAGCATTTTCATATTTTTTAGACTTCTAACACTAAATAGACTCCCACACCATGTTTCTGGTGTAGGCATGTGAAGTTACTTACATGACAGTATCAAACATTTCAGAGGAAATTGAGTGGTCCGTGGGATTCACAGAGGGCAGTCTCTCTCCCACCTCACTTCTTTGTAAGGTTTGGCCAAATGTGTGCTGACTTAAGAAACTAGTTTCGTACTTACATTAATTTGTGTTTTCATTGTTGGTCCTAGCTTTTCAATTTATTCTTTTTGATCCAATAGACATGACTTCAGTGTCCGAGTCAGCAGTAAAAACAATCTTAATTCTAATACATATATAAAAAGTAAGAAACTGAGGTCATGTTTAATTAAAGCTAAGAAAAGTTTACTTCTTATGTCGTGAAGGTGCTAAGTCTGCATTGCCAGACAGAATACATCTAATCCTAGTAAGAAAGAGAACTGACACCGCAGCTGTTCTGTTATCAACAATGGAACATTCATGCAAAAGAAAGTATTTATAATAACGGATGTTTTATATGACTCGCTGTACCAATGGAGCACACTCAAAAAAAAAAAAAAAAACAAGCCAGAAAAGTCCTGGGAACACTCATAGTCTGTTATTTGTCTTTATTTTCCACTTTACATTCTCTATTTTGACTATCAGCCTTCCCATATGTTTCTTTTAATGCGACACCCTGTACCTTCATATTTTTTAAAGAACGTTCTTGAGGTTACACCTCCAAGACTAAATCAAAATAATATTTTTTTAAGGACCTGGATTTACCTTCAGAAAATGCAACAAGAAAAATGTCTTATAGAATCAGTTTAAAGCATTTTGATCATTACAGTAGGTATTTCTTTAGTACAATTCTAAATTGCCGGGAAAGTCAGGACTAATGAGAGCTGTCTGAGCTATATGAGCATCTTTGTACAGTACCTTTCTCATTTTTTTTCATTTCCTTGTGGCTATCAGCTCTTCATAAAAGTTTTTTAAATACAGTGCATTAGAGAAAAAGAAAATGTTAGAGGAGACATCCAATGCTGTAGTAACATCATAATAACTAATTGTATATCTCTATGAGACTGCCTCTGGGAAAACAGAGTCTGGAACAACACGAATTGTTTCTCCTGATCATTCCAGCATTTGCAGTGGTTTAGAAATGCTATATTGACACCAAGTGAAACCCTACAATGGGAGAAAAAGGACAAGCGAACAAAATTTTAGCTATTAATGTAGATGCAGATTTTTTTGAGTAACACTGTCTATTATTAAAAAAGAGGTCCTCTAAGAAAGTTTTTTTTTTGTAAAAACTTGTCTAGAATTATTGCTTAAGCCAGCAGTGAGTTTCTGATAATGAAATTGCTTTTTGCTTTTTCTTCCTTCTGAAAAAGGAACATTTCATCCCACCTTTATTGATTTGATAATAGAAGATACTAGCTCTACGCAATTCTGATGTATTTTAACCCAAGAATAAATCTTATAATAGCAATGTGGGTAAGGGCAAATTAAGCGTCTCTGAGTCCTGGTAACAGCACGATGTGACTGATTTATGCCAATGTTATTCAGACTTGACAAGGTTTTTACAAGATTATCTGGTTTTCTGACCCTTCTATTATTCTGTGTTTCAAAAGCATTTCCTGCATTTTGTGCAACTCCTGTGCATTTCTTTTCTGTGAACGAAGTCTGAATAGTGCTGGGGTTGCATGGTGATTAGTCTATTGTAGTCACCTCTGGTCACTTGTGATTCAAGACACCATTCATAAAACAGCAATACATGACTAGAAGAAATTACACAAACTGCATGACGATGGAGACAAACTTATGGAAGGACAGAAGAATACAGAGGGACTTTAATTCAGTCTATCCTAGCAGTCGTCTGAAGTGAGAAGTTCTTTGTCAGCCTGAATCTTGTTGCTGGGGGAAATATTTTCTGGCATAAACTTGGAGATTTCACTCTGGTGAACTACAAAGCACTTTAACTATTTTAGTTCAGTGTACATAGAAGGTGGTAACCTATTAGACCTGCAAGTAATTTGTTCAATATATATATTGAAGTGGGTTTTTTTGTTTGTTTAGTAGTGTGCTACAATAGCAAGTATTGAAAAATGCCTCCACTGTTGCTCACTGCTTTCATAAGCTGAAAAATCAATGGGGGCATGTTGAAAAATCCTTTTTTTGGAGCATATTCCTCCACTTATCAGTTTCCTTCTCTTTCATGGATATATTTCCTCTGGTTGCCATCAAAACTCACCGTAACAAAGATGTTTGGTGTTTATCATTTATGACAGGCACAAAATGAAACTGAATTTCTGAGCTAATTCTGGCTGCAAGCTCTTGAGTATTCAGGTAGTGAATTGTCAGGAGGAGTAGGTTGTATAATCTTGGCATTTGTTGAGCAACCAATAACTGTCTGAAATTTTAAGTAACTGAGTGTGCATAAACTTCCTGGCAAGGCTGATACTCAGTAACATGTTTGACAGTGATATTTCTGGACACTTTGTGTAGACTGTGGTTATGTTTTCTTGAATCAGCAAGTGCTGTGTCACCTCATTCCAAGCTTTAGTTTCCAGGCTTTGGCTCAACCACTTGAGGAAACCTTTAATGAAGACTATTAAGTAACAGAGCACCTTGTGTCTTCTGTCTGGTTCATATTTTAATTTTGGAAGATTTATTCATGTGCTATTAAATCACTGTAAAATAATATTCAAAAAATGCCTCAGCCATGAAGGCTGTCTCAAGAAAACCTCTTTGCCATGTGACAAGCCCTGCTAAGACTATCAGTTATTTCGACATAATAACCACCAATTTTTAAAAAACACTTTTTTGTAAGGTTCCGTTTAAATAAGCTCAAACAGTGGCAGCATCTCCTTGTTCCATATAGCGCGCTCTAAATAAGTCTGAGATACATTTTAACATAAATCTATCTGTGAATAAATGTTATTGGACCAAATGATCTGTTCTGGGAATGTATTAAAATCAGTGATTCAGAGAAGAAGTTGGCTGAATATGATTAATAAATAAAAGAATCTATAGTAACACTTTGGTTTCTCAGCTGAAAACAATGGTGAAACCTTGATCAACTTTTTTTAATAACGATCACTAAAATTGAAGAGCTACCATGACTGGTGAGACACACAATTAGAGGGGTATGGGATGTGGTTTCTATTCCCAGCTCTGTCATTTAGTTGCCTGCTAATTTTGAAGAAGGTATTTAAACCCCAAATTTTCAAAAGAATCTAATAGTTTTGTTAAGTCTTAAGTAGCTAAATTAAAACTCATATCCTTATTTATTTTTTTTTTTCCGAAGTGATTCCACTAATTTCCTTAAATATTTTGTTCAAATCAGCCTCAATAGATATGCCTAAACTTTTTTAAGGAACCGTCAAAGCTATCATCAAAATCAATTTCTCTGACTGACCAGACAGTAAATTTGTTAGCATGACTCAAGGTTCATCTAGAGACCAATCTCTCAAGTCCAGAGGGCCTAGTGTGAAAAATCAGCCAGAAACTTCCTGTGGCATTTAGTGGTTTCATACACTGCCAGTGTACACTGCAGGCTGCATACAGGCATTTCTGGAAGTAGTATGAAGGCTCTCTGTGATGTTACTGTGTTTTCACAAGGCAAATAGATTTGGAAATTTGTTGCCCTTCTCACAGGTCCTAAGGCTGTATAGACAAAGAGTCTCAAGTTGGAAACATGTTAAGTACATGGATTAAAGGTCAACATCCTTAGTACTTCTGGTCCACATCTATTTCATGTCTCACTTTTCTTACTTGTCAAATAAGAACTATTCTTATTTTGAACTCAAGCGGATATCAACAGCTTAAATACATTAATGTTTTTAAAAATTTTACTTAATCTAGTAGTAAGATGGCTTTCACTCTTGCACATACTGAGTTTTTTTCAGGATGAATTTTGCATCAATTATTTGCTTTGTACTTGCAAATGGATGGGTTTGTCTGAACTGAAAAATGTGCATGGAGTTTGGAGTTAAGATGCAATTCTAGTTCCAGATGCTTTAAAAGTTATGAATAACAACTGCTAGGGAAGCCATAATATGGCTCTGCATTGGGCTGAGAAGTGGTAAATAATGCTGGATAAGTCAGACACTGGTGGATTCAGAGAGACAAATGCCTGCTGTTCAAAATATATCCTTGCAGAAAGCCTTGTGAACTACTTAGTACAGAAGGTTATTTTCAAACCAGCATAGCTTTAAATTTAACCAGGCTACACATAATAATCTTATGACCTGAATATTGGTTGGAACAAGACTGTATGTCGGATTAGTAAATATATCCCTTATAGCCAATCAACAAACATACTGCAGTGAGTGTGTATGTATATTGTTTATGAAGGAATCTATGACTGAAACATTTTGAATTCTAACTGCTGGGTAGTTAGACCTACCTTGTTATTGCTTGACTATGAAGAAGTTACTTAAGAAACTATCCAAATAAAGATATCTGTCCAACAAATCCAGGGATGAGTCAAACTGTATAGTTGGACAAGCCTGAATGCCTGTGGACTCTGGAGGAGGTGAAATTCCAGGCAAATCATGATTCAGTAGACGAGCCAAGAGTCAGTCAGTGTTTGTCATCCCTGGTATCTTTGGAAGCCTGGTAAGAGCCTGTGGGAGAGACAGTCATGGGAGGAGTTGACATACAAGTCTGAGAGAACTCTGGAATGTGGAATGGAAAGTGGAAAGTTTACAAAGTTTTATGTATTTACTGTATTTATTACATGTGTCTCCCAAAACAGGTCAGACAGCCATATGTGATTTGGTTCTGTGATGATCACAATTAAAATTAGTTTCCTTTCAGGAAACAAGCAAATTGTAGTTCGTGATAGGACTAACACATCATCTTTTCTTGCACTGGCTGCCTGTTTGTGGAACAAGAGGAGACTGCTCTATTTGCTTATGTAACTAAAATCAGATCATGGATATAAAATTTCCCTGACTCAAGGAAAGCATTGTATGTCATCCCCTTTTATCTTTGTCAGTCACTGTGAAAAAGTAGACCTCTTAGGAAAATTAAAGTTAGTAATGATTATGACCATGCCTGTGTTGTTCTATTATGCATGTTGACTTCCAAATTTCTCATCTCATCACCGATCATTTTCTTTCCTCTGGGGATCACACACTACCACTCTACAGTGATTGTATATTATTTTTGTCCCAAGCAATGTGTGAAACTTAATGCCTGGAGACAATAAAATCATATTTACTCAAAGTGAGTTTATGTATATGTGAAAGAGGGACAGAAACAGATGGAGTTAAAAAAAAAAGTGATACGGACATTTTAAATGCAATATACAACCAAAATAAAATACTGAATGTGTGGATGTGGTTTTTGAATTAATACTTTCCTTTGCAAATGAGTAACCAATTTAGAGGGAACAGAGCAGTCTACTAGAAAAATGATATCTAGAATTCTACTTCAGCAGATATTATAGGCAGCTTTGCACCTTAAAGGCTATATTACTCCTCATGAAAGACTAGCGGTGAGCAACTGAGAAACTGAAGTAGTTCTCATTCAGGATTTGTTTTTCCATATTCTTCCCTCAGGGATGAGGTGAAACAAGGAGTGCAAGTAAAAGGAGGTTGCATTACACTGCCCTTATTTTTGATAGGCTTTCAACATTCGGACTCTTGCTGTGACTAAATGCTCATCCTTAACTGACAGATCTTAATAAGAGTTGAAAGCACCACTGGCATTAGTGTTTGTTCACTATGGCCTTGGATCTCCACAGGAGTTCACGCAGTCTTTTCTGTAGATGTGTCTCTTCTCACCAGTCTCCTGAAGTACCGTCTGCTTCAGCTAGAAATGTTATTATATACAGGGGAAGAAAGGCCGCACATGGAATTATTGTGGGGTTCTCCATACACATTTGATACATCAAGCCTACCTTCGAGGCAGTAATGTTGCTAAAAGAGAGATTGTAAACACTGAAGAACAAACACCAGAGTTCTGGACTGACCCTAAGTGCACTTTGCACTCTAACACCATATAACTTCAGGAAGTTTGGCTTCCTTATGCTTTCATATTTAACTATAGGGGGAGCTTGTTCTTACTTTCTCATGGAAGGATTTTGTGAAGTATTTTGTCTGCTTTATAGATCTGCTTTCTCTCGGCTAGAAGTTTTCTATAGTTCTTCTGATGTTTTTTTCAGAACTGGAATCTCCTGCAAAATAGCCTAACTTCAGAATGTAAACATGTTTACGATGAATCAGATTAGGAAGTTTGATTTAGGATGTAATATTCAGAGACTGATGTCTAGAATACTTTGTGTATATATAGATCTACACATACTGTTATATAATTCAATGGTTGGACTAGATGATCTGAAAGGTCTCTTCCAATACAGACAATTCTATGATTCTATAATTTGTGTGTAGAAAAGTGCTAAAAAGTGAAAGAGGAATAAGAACCTGTATTTGTAGCAGGATGGCCAAATTTGTTGTCTTCTTTTTTTTTTTTCTTTTTCTTTTTTTATGCAAGAATCCCTTAGAAATAGTGGTTAAGATTCAGAGGATTCTTCTGAAGGGTCTGGGGATTTTTTGTATTATTATTCCCAGCTTATGTGTGGGAAAACAAAGGGGTAATGCATTGACGGGATTTACTCATATCACATGGCAATCCAGAGGAAGACAGAATAATCAAACCTTGATATTACCTCTCGTTAATTTGAATATTTAATAACTTAAAATTCCTTATTTGAAGAGTGCTTAAGTAAATAGCCTGTAGGTTTCTTTTCCTCTCTCTCTTTCGAAAATTGCATTAATGTCATTGTAAACTGTTGTAGATTAATCAAATCTGACTGTAATTGCCCATGTACACAACCTGGTGAAGGTATCTAATCACCTACATGTAGATAAAGCAAAGGGGCAGTTTGCACAACTGACATCAAATTTTATTGTATCTTGCATGGTCAGATACCATTTATATGGTACAAAAATTGGACTCAGAAATTTACCAAAAAGAACAGATATCTGACTTTTAATCTTGTTAATATGCAGCCTTACTGGTCTTGTAACAGCCCAGAGAAGAACATGTTAACCTCTAAAAATCTGCTCCTAGGTGAAAAATCTAATATTCAAAAATTAGACGTTAACAACAAATTAGAATGGAAAAAAATACCTCAAAACACCAATTCTCTGAAACAGATATTCCAAATGAATAAGAGTTGAAATAAAATACTATTTAAAGTTATGGTAGTTTCTTTTTTTTTTT